>JASDQU010506051.1:9832-25786 GCA_032191745.1 Picea mariana | reverse complement strand
TTATCCATAGCCACATTTTTCAACAATATTTATAAACAATGTCTTTCATTTAAACAAATATTCCAACAATATTCATTGTTGATGGCAACATTTTTCATCAATAGTATAAACTATGTTTATCATTTAATTAAACCAATATTGCAACAAGATTCTCGGTTATATTTTATATATGGTTTCATTGTTTTTAATTTTTTAAATTAATTTTGATTAAAAATTTTAAATAACAAAAATATTGAAAATACAATTATTTTTAAATTTTAAATAAATTTTATTGAAAAACATATTGTTAAATATATAATAAAAATATTATATAATATAAAAAGATAAAGTCAAATTATCATCAACAAAAATTAGTTATTTCATAATTATATTCACATGGGGATATTCACATGAGTTATAAGGACATGAGAATGGAGTTCCAGGACAAGGATGGGAAACAATTTGTCCTGAGAGGTATGTCAATAGGTGTGACGAGGATCGTGTCTAACCAACATATGGAGGCCCTTTTTAGACATGGGGACGTGGCTTGCGTAATAGAGTGATTGATCAATATGGAAAATCCATCACAGGAATGCCAACATTACCCTGTTGATATCCAGGCATTGGTTGGAAAGAATGAGAGAGTGTTGGAACCATTTCCAATAGGGAGACCATCGAACAAAGGATTTGAGCATGTCATTGAGCTAGAAGAAGGGTTAGATCTTGTCATCACAACTCCCTACATGCATCCCCATAGATTCAAGGATGAAATAGAGAATCCATAAAGGAGCTTCTAGAGATGGGACACATTTGGCTTAGTTCTAGTCCTTTCTCTTTTCCAGTTGTACTAGTGAAGAAGAAAGACGATACTATGAGGATGTGCATAGACTAGATGGTGCTAAATAAAAATACCATCAAGAATTGATGCCCAATATTGAGGATTGATGAGATGATCAATGAGTTGCATGGGGCAATGTATTTCTCAAAGGTGGATTTGCGATCAGGGTACCACCAGATTTGGGTCAGGGAGGAGGGTATACATAAAAAAACATTTAGGTGTCACTATGGGCACTACAAGTTTCTAGTTATGCCCTTCGAATTGAATAATGCACTAGATACCTTTCAGTCATGCATGAATCATATCTTCAACAAACCGTTGAGGAATTTTTTACTGGTGTTATTTGATAATCTTCTCATCTAGAAAGGACGTGGGAAGAACACCTGAAGCATGTGGAAGAGATTCTCACCATTATGGAGGAATAATTTCCTTTTGTAAAGGAAGAAAAATGTGAGTTTAGGTTGACAAAGATCCTTTATCTAGAGCACGTGATTGGTGTTGAGGGAGTAAAAGTGTTTCAAGAGAAGATTAAAACTATCTTAGACTGGCCCACTCCTAGATTAGTCATGGATCTACGAGGATTCTTTAGGATATGTAGTTACTACAAGTGCTTCGTGAAAGGATTTTCGTAATTGGCAGTGCCATTGACAGATCTCACCAAAAAGGGGGAATTTCGATGGTTAGAAGAGGCACATGTGGCATTTGAGAAAATGAAGAAGGTGATGGGTAGTTGTCTAGTATTAGCACTACCAAATTTCACACAACCTTTTGTCCTGGAATGTGACACACCTGGTGAAGAGGTAGGAGCAGTATTGATGCAGAATCGACACATGATATCATTTGAGAGAAGAAAGACAAGGGATCCTGAGAAGCTATAACCGATCTATGACAAGGAGATGTTTTCCATCATGCATGCATTGGCCAAGTTCAGACAATACTTGGTAGGAGGATGCTTCGTGGTTAGGAAAAACCACAACAACTTACGATATTTCTTGGAGTAGAGGGACCTAAATGAGAGACAACAAAAATGGGTGAGTAAGGTACATGCATATTATTTTGACATTGAGTATGTAAAGGGGAAGAAGACTATAGTTGTTGACTCCTTATCCAGCAAGTCTACGACCTTCTTCATGTCAAAGATCTCAATGGACTTGAAGTCCATCCTCTTGGTGGAATACTTTCTCTTGTGAATTGAGGAAGGGAAGTATTTCAGGATGATAGGTACAAGGTAGTAGATGACATCATCTACTACAAGGATAGGATATATCTTGTCCCTGAGTCCACACTCAAGGATAAGATTATGAAGGTAGCACATGACGCACCACTGGGAGGGCACCAGGGGTATCTAAAGACCTATCGAAAAGTAAGGGAGAGCTTCTCACGGAAATGCATCAAAGGGGATGTACTTCATCATATCAAGGAGTGTGTGACTTTCCAACAAAACAAGTTAGAGTTCACACACCCTGCATGACTACTTCATCCATTGTCGATTCCAAAACAGAAATGGGAAAGTATTTCTATGGACTTCATCATAGGATTACAGAAGGTGCAGGGAAGGGACTATATTTATGTGGTGGTGGATAGGTTGACTAAGTATGCAACTTATTTTCTATTCCTATGGAGTATAGTACATCTTAGGTAGTAGATCTATTCTTCAGGGAACTGTTCAGACTCCATGGTCTGCCGAGAAACATAGTCAGTGACTGAGATAGAAGGTTTCTCAGTGTGTTTTGGCAAGAGTTTTTCAGGTTATCTGGTACAATGTTGACACCTAGTACTAGATAACATCCCCAGATAGATGAGCAGACTGATATAGTAAATAAATGGGTAGAAGGGTACTTGAGGAACTATGTGTCAGGGAAGCAACGAGCATGGATAAAATGGTTACATCTAGGTGAGCACTGTTACAACAATACCTATCACATATCCATCAGAATGATCCCATTCAGGGAATTGTATGGATATGATGCATCATCTTTTGTGGATTTGGAATTTGGAGAGAGAAGAGACCTTAAGGCCAAGGACTAGTTACAGGAAAGTCAGGACATTTTAAGAGTCCTGAAGGAGAATTTGCAGAATGCTTAGAATCAACAGAGAATGTATGTAGATAGACTCAGGGTAGAATGGA
This sequence comes from Picea mariana, assembly GCA_032191745.1. Taxonomy (NCBI): domain Eukaryota; kingdom Viridiplantae; phylum Streptophyta; class Pinopsida; order Pinales; family Pinaceae; genus Picea; species Picea mariana. The sequence goes on along the minus strand of JASDQU010506051.1, from coordinate 22,841 downwards.
GCTTTGAGGTTGGAGATCTTGTCTTTCTCAGATTGCATCCATACAAACAGTCATTGCTGAAGAAGAGTGGTGTAGAGAAGATCAAGACCCACTTTTACGAATCATACAAAGTTATCAGGAGAGTTGGGTAAGTGGCATACGGGTTGGAGCTACTGGAGGGCATTAGGATCCACAAAACCTTCCATGTATCCTACCTCAAGAAGGCTTTGGGAAAACAGGTCATCACTTCGGAAGATCATCCTCCACTAGATGAGGAAGGGTAGTTGGTTCTAGCTTCTGAGAGGATAGTTGATGTCAGGGAACGAAAACTTAGGAGCAGGGTCATTTGAGAGTATTTGGTTGTATGGAGAGGATTTCCCGTAGAAGATGCTACCTGGGAGGGGGAGCATATTTTGTAGCACCTCGATCTAGAATTCCTTGTGGACAAGCAATCTTGGGAAGATAGGACTATAATTTCCCCTTCCAAGTGATTGGTATGACTCAATAACCTATACAACTCACGTATTCTATAGTCAACAAGGAAAAAGAGAGTCAAGGAGGTGTCACTAGATAAAAATATTGTCAAACCGTAAAAGTAACATTAAATAAAATAAAAAATTATATTTAATGGAATTGGAAGGAAAATCAAGTGAATATTTTATTTGTTTAAAATGGGGGAAAGGTCTAGAAGATCCAAAGGAAGGATAAATAGAGGAGCAACCCTTCCCCTTGGCATTATGTTTTGATATCTTATTGAGTTCTCTTATAGACAATGTTTTCGTTGGGGTTTTGGGAAAAACCCTTATACTACAGGTTTAGTTTCAGTGGTGCAATATCCATCCTAGCTAGCCAAGAGGGGGTTTCATCCAAAATATTCATTTGATGCCATTTTTGTGCTTGTTTTTTTTCATGAGAGAATTTGAATTTAGATCATCTCGTGAAATGGGTTTACCATAAATTTCTGAGGAGATTGTTCATCAGGATCACAGGTGTAGGAGGGTTTCCTGCACTTGGAAAAGGAGGCGTCCCTGCAGGTTGAACTAGGGTCATCCTTCGAGGCCCCGCTAGACATCCTGCAGGCGTCCTATGAGGAACCTTGTGAATCGGGGTTTTGTAGCAGCTCACCGTATTGGTTCTGGGAAGGAGACTCAAGAAATCGCAGAATCGGCCACAGAGGAAATTTCACTCGAGCAGCGCAGAGGAAGGCCTGAAGAGCCTTGGGTTCCATATCTTGGCATCATTCTAGGTTCCATTGTGTTGTTTCTGTAGTAGTTTTTGATGTTTCCTGGAAGCCATTATCTTTTGTGCTTAGTAGTAGTCCGCAACTTTTATTATAGCCATTAGTTACCATTGTATTGATTTTTGGGGAACTTCCATCCATAATAAGATGTCATTGTTATCTTCTCAATTCTATGTGTAATGGACGTACAATCTATGTTTAATATACTATTTGGGACTTCCAACAAACTGTTTGATAAAATCAAACAAAGAAGAATAAAAATATTGGGTATTACACATATATTTCCCATCTATCCTAGTTGGGAACATTACATGAGTTCACCTTAAAGTACCACTTTCAAGGAAATTATCATATACAAAAGAGGATGCCTCAAAATCACTAAAACATCATCATCATCATCATCATCATATATATATATATATATATATATATATATATATATATATATATCTTAGTAAAAAAAAATTGCAAACTTGTAAGTGAACAAACTTATAAGCTCAATTTCATGAATCATAAATACATTAATTTTCAAACTTTGTAGTCGATAGTGGCAATTCTTGATATTTAAAAATGGTTTTTTTTTAAATGAAAAATAATCTCAAGTTCATGAGCCATAAATATATTAATTTTGTATATATAGTATTGGTTACTTGACTTGAAGACCCCAAAAACATTTAATTAATAGTATACACTAAAGAAAGTTTTAGGAAACAAATGTGACTTACCTAAATGGTGTTGAAAATCATACTAAAGGCAAGAAATACCGCACATACAGGTAGTTCATGAAGCTCCAAAGTTCCACATTTCAATTTGCATGTTTAAACAAATCACATAACTATGTTCATCATAAACATATAACAATAAAAATTCGACGGAAAACCTGAGGAAGATCCTAACAATCATGTTATGACTTTCCATTTATGGTGTTCTTCCAACTCTTTGATGGACGATTCAATCCGTCTTAGTATTTTTCAGAGAACACTTACAGGTGCCACAATGAAATGGTATATTGAGTTTTCACGTAACTACTTTGTTGACTTTAATTCTCTTGCCATGGTTTTTCTGATCCATTTTCACTTGCCTATACGATATGAGACCGGTACTGATCTTTTGAACTCACTCTGAAAATCATCTTCCACACACATATACGATCATATTCATGAGTGGAGACAATGAAGATGGTTGATTAAAGCTCCCATCCCAATGTACCAACTCCTTACGGATTTGTTTACAAAGTCGCTCTTTCCTCCCATCACCCATGATGTTTATATGGGAAACATTGTTATTGAGGAGCAGACTATCAGTCATGCATAGTATTTAGACTTGGTCTAATCCCATTCTGACACAATTTACAATCTAATCCCTAACGCTCTTCGTCCGTTGAACGATCCAACACAACCTGCTCATGAACCAAGTTCTGTTTTGAACACCAATAATACATCCACTCTTGCTCAAACCTTCGAGGTGAATGCAATCCAATCCTCTTCATCTCCACAACCTGGAGGTAAGAAGAAAAAAAAGGGTGAATCCAAGAAATATTCTAAGCAACAGGATGATCGTAAATATGTTGATACTCAACCGAATAGGAAACCTAAGTTTCCTTGTATGTTTTGTGAGGAAGACCACTACACTAAAGACTACCCTTATCGTGAGACAGTCTTTAAATTTATGAAGGGTGCCTCCCAACTGGTTCAACAAAAACATCTAGTTGTGGAAAATCTTTCCCCTATGCAAGGAAGAATTACAAGTCATTCCCACCGCGAGGATGCTTCCATAAGAACCTCAAAGGTGTACATTTTTAAGGCGGTTAATGTGACAACTTGAGAAAACACTTATGACACTCTTCCAGGTGATCAGACTAAGGGAAAGGTTGTTGATCATCCCTCCACATCCACTCCTCCTCCATATTCCAATCCTCTTTATATTGAAAATCCAACCTCTAACGTAGTGTTGCGCTCGCCCAATAGCTTAATTCTAAAAGCGACATTTAATCCAAATGACACTGCTGCCCAAAACTACAACATTGTTGAATATTTGGCACAGTCACCTTGTGCTATGTCAACCCCCGAAGTTCTACATAAATGTCCAAGTCAACGTAGAACTCTGTTGTCAACAATTAGAGCTATGAATCCATAGGTGTCAAATCTGATCACGTTTAATATATATTACTCTAAGGATTGTCTCTCCCACCACTTAGCATTCCAAATTCAAGTTTTGGTTGGTGGAAAGAACGTTCATCGTACTGTATTGTATGAGGGAGCCTCCACCTGTGTCATGTCTTTGCCTTGTTGGAGAGCCCTAGGTTCTCCTAAGCTTACCTCATCTCCGACCACCTTAACAACGTTTGATGGACATGGTTTCCAACCTCACAGACTCTTGCAATCTTTCATTGTGACATTGAAGGGTAAAATTGTTTCGGTCGATATTGTAGTAGTTGATGCACCCATGGATTACAATTTGTTTCTTGGTCATAGTTGGTTCTATGCGATGACTGTCATCGCATATACAATGTTTCGTGTTTTACGATTTTCCAATCAAGGAAAATTTATCATTGTTGACCAACTAGACTATATAACTCTAGACCTCCACAATGTTGCAACAAATGATGTCCCTTTTCTAGGAGAGTCTAGTCTTGAGAGTGTAGGATTAGGTCTCCTTAAGGATTCCTCACTCATGGGGGTTTTTCCTTTACCTTTTCCTGCCATCCCATATGTTTCCATGTTAAATATGATTTTGATTCAGGTACGACAATCCCTGGAATCATCTGATCCTTTGGTTGTATCTGGTCTCGACGAGCATAGTTCATTATCCCTGTCAATATTTTTAAAAAATAAAACATACCCCCCTCATTTCCAATCGAGTGTCCCTCTAGATCGCGTACTTGAACCTTATTTTCCTCCATCGCATGAAAATGTTCCCATTAGTAAACAACGACCTAAATAGGGAAAGAAGAAAATTCATCGGAGGAAACGACGCTTGGGGGTAAGGTCTCTAACCTATGGGAGTCATGCTGGAGCACACCCACTTGCTTCTTTCATGCAATTTGGGGGTAAAACACCTCTATAGAGACACACTTCTAGGAGTAATCCTTGTATGAGTATCTCCCCCATTGTAAATAGTAGTCTTTTCTAGAACGATCTTAGTCTTTGTTCTTTCTCATGCTCATAAAAACATGAGAATAGGTTACCAAACTTAGTCTTTGTTCTTTCTCATGCTCATTAATACATGAGAATAGGTTCCCGAGTATACATTTATCTCTTTTTTAGACTCATAAAATCTATATGAAAAATGAACTCTTTAGAGTCTCCTTTAAGCTCTTTTCAGACTCTCTAAATATGAAAAGATTGTCAAGTGAGATTGTTTCCTTTCACACTCATTAAAAGGTTGATAAAGGGAATATTTTGATGTTTGGTTTATCTCTTTTTCAGCTTCGAAATAACTACTTTACGAAAAATGAACTCGTTATGGAGAACTCTTTAAACTCTTTTTGAACTCCTTAAAAAAAATGAAAATATTGTCGAGCGATCTTGTTGTCTTTCACGCTTGTTAAAGTGAATTAGAAAGCACATCTGTTGAGCGGTAGTTTATCTCTTTTTTGGTCTCATCAGACTATTTACAAAAAAATAAATCTCTAGTAAATAATGATTAGAATATTTCACCTAGGTATCGTTTTATACTTTTTCAGGCCTTGGAGACCAATTTCATGAAAATTCCATCTAGAGTTTTCTTTCTAAATATTTTCAGGCTCTCGAAATATGAAAAGACCATCGAGTTTTCTTTCCTTGGACTCGTAAAATATACACAAGGAAGGACCCCTCTGGGACCAAACTCTTCCTTCTTTAGGTTCATTTAATATGTCAAGATGGGACTCATCAAAGATGAGCTTAACCGAGCATCTGTTATCCTCCTCAAGCTTTCTAAAAAACAAATAGGTACTCGCCTATCTAGGTGGGGGGGGAAATTTGAGAAGTGGGTAAAGTATTTCATTTATGGTATCTTGATGTCTCCCTTGGAAACTACACTTGTATGAATCCCATATGTCGTCATATTGTTTTGACTCCTTCATAAGAGAAATCTTGGTTGTCGTCTCATTCCATGCGTCGTCATACTCTTTCGACTCCTTTGAAGAGATCCATCGGTTGTCGTCACATCATCATACTTGGTCTTCATGCTTTGTTGATTCAATGTTGCGGATTCATTCATTGTTCTGCCATATGTTCAATGGAAGTCAGCCTCTACATTTTCGCCCCTGTTTTAGTTCACCATAATTTGATCCATCACTATTCATCACTATCCTCATTTGTTGTTAGGTAGCTAGAGAGGTAGTAGTGGGGGCCCAGATGGTCCATAGTGATAATAGTGTAGGCCATTCAATGTAAGGTGGACTAGGTCCACTATATTATTAAATAAGACCCACTATGGTAGTTAGATATAATAAATGGGTAGTTAGATATAATAAATGTAAGAGGACTTCTTAGAAGGTTCTACTTCTAGAAGATTCCTCCTCTAGAATGTTCTTAGGTGATGATAGCACTATATAAATAGGTTCAAGCAATGTGATGGGACATGAAGAGAAGTATTTTATTTGGAGTGGTAGCTCAATAGGAGGATTCCCCCCTTGAAGAAGCAAGTGAATAAGAGAGGATCCCTTCCATAATAGGATCCATTGTATGGTGTTGCCCTACCTCAAGGGTTTGATAGTAATAAAGGAGATTTTGCATATTTTTCTTGTATATATATTGTGGTGCTTTTATATTTAGGTCTTTGGTTCTTAACAAGTGGTATCAAAGCATTTTCCTTGGCAGACATTGTGAGCAAATATTTTTTATTTTTGCAGATTTTTTTTCGGAGAAAAAAATAGGGCCGCGACATTCCAGAAATTTTTGGTATATTTATGTGCAAATTTTGCAGTAACAGGTTGTATATCTGAGTTCCTCTTAGAAAAACATTCAATTTGAAAAAACAAATCGTCTGAAATGGAGTACGGAAGTTAAGATATTGAAGTTTTAAAATATGCAATGTTTCAAGGTTTTTTCCGCGGACGACGGCGCGATTGTTTTTTTTATTTCTGCAGAACTAGAGATAGAATTTTCCCAAACAAATTACATATCTGAGTTCCTCTCACAATTTCACCCATTTTTAAAAAAAATAATTAGCCGAAACGGAGTCCGGGAAGTGAAGTTATGAGCATTTTAAATTCAACAGTCTTTTAGGGTTTTCCAGAAAAAACCGCGATTTTCTGCCGCAACTTATGGTTCTATTTTTTGGAATTTTTCATGACGGCTGCAGGAATGAAGAGTTCATAGGGTGCTCACATGGTTATTTCCTCTCAAACCCTCAAATAAATTCTACAAATTATTGAAGCATTCAATTCCCAATTGTATGACACATTGGATGCTAGATTGCATGACCTTGCAGATGGCCTCAATGCTAGTTTTCATAGTATTCAAGATTCATTGGATAGAATGCAGGAGAGATTTCTTATGGCGGACATCAAGGATGAATATAATCAAGAAATATATGCTTGGTATGATTTTGAGGCCGATTGTGATGATTTGTATATGGATAGTTGTCATTTCTGGGATGACAACCATTTTCATATTTTATTTCATGACTCTAATCCACCTTCTGTAGAGAGCATCAATGTGACAAATTGAGAGCCAATGATTATTACAAGTGCCCATCTCGCATATTCTACAGTGGTATTATTCCTTCCATATTCTGCTACAACCCTTTTCCACTATGTGGATGGATATTCTTATTTGGATCCACATGATAGGTGTTAGTCTTTGGAGCATCATTTTGAGTTGGTTATTGGGTTCCAAAATATTCCACGGGGAGTTCTCATGAGCACTTGGACATGGGACCCGGGCTTACAATGGTGGTTGGAATACTTCAGCATGGTGGCTTTCCTTTCTACATGGGACCTTGGTACTCCAGTCTTCTTCAACATTATGGTCCGCAATTATCCATGGGACCCTAGTATATGGTTGTACATCAAGCGTTGAGGACAATTCTTTCATAAGGGGGATGGAATGTTAGGTAGCTAGAGAGGTAGTAGTGGGGGCCTAGAGGGCCCATAGTGATAATAGTGGAGTCCATTCATTGTAAGGTGGACTAGGTCCACTATATTATTAAATAAGGCCCACTATGGTAGTTAGATATAATAAATGAGTAGTTAGATAAAATAAATGTAAGAGGACTTCCTAGAAGGTTCTACTTCTAGAAGATTCATCCTCTAGAATGTTCTTAGGTGATGGTAGCACTATATAAAGAGGTTCAAGCAATGTGATGGGACATGAAAAGAAGTATTTTATTTGGAGTGGTAGCTCAATAGGAGGATGCCCCCTCGAAGAGGCAAGTGAACAAGAGAGGATCCCTTCCATAATAGGATCCATTTTATGGTGTTTCTCTACCTCAAGGTTTGGATAGTAATAAATGAGATTTTTCATATTATTCTTGTATATCTATTGTGTTGATTTTATATTCAGGTCTTTGGTTCTTAACATTTGTTTCATGTCGATGATGGGGAATACATCATGGATTTCCTTCGACGTGCCTATTTTTGTCAATATCAACACATTATCTGGGAATTAGACTTAGAAACCAATTAGAACCTTGGATCCTTCTTGCCTCAATGACATGTTTCCTCGCTTTTGACACTGGGTCTACATCATTGACCCCAGATCGATTGATTCCATGAGTGTTTGACTTTAGACCATCTATTCACATTCGTTGGGATGTACTAGGTTACCATGGGATTCATTGTCATCATTGGTAATTTCCCTCAAACTTGTTAACGATTCACATCATTGATCGATAATAAAGTGGTTTCTACCATATTCAATGCTAAAACCTCTATTCACATGGCTAGATTCGTACTATTCAGGATCGAGATTGAAGAACATGGGGGACTATCCAATAAACACTCTTTTTTTTTTCATCTTCCTTCCCCAAGTTGCGATGGATATTATGAAGTTGTGATATATATTGTGATATAGATCCATGTTGTATTGGTTTGTGGCTATGTTCTCTCATGTTGTAGCTCCACTGTGTATAATCTCATGCCTACATTTTGATCGAGTCATGGATATATGGATCCACATTGTATGATCGGTGGCCATATCCTTAGTCATTACTTTCATGGATCCATATTGTATTGGTCGGCGACCATGCTTCGAGTCATAATATTCTTAGTATGGGTATGCCTACCTCCGGAATGATATTTGTATATTGATGGATGTTTGCTTGTTTTTTTGAAAGGTCTTTTGACTTTAGTCCCTTGATATCACATTATTACAAAGTGTTTCAGCCATCATTTTTCTCCTCCGATCTCACACTTTGGGGAGAATATTCTATACACCATTTTGTCACCCTTTGCTAAGTGTCATCAAGTATCACACTTCACTTTGCTAAGTGTCACACTTCACCCTGCTTGGTGATGTTAGTGTCATAAATATCATGGTCCATTATACTAAGTGTCATACCTTATTTTTCACACTTTTCTAAGTGTTTCCACCTCAACAACATGCATGAATGATCCATTACATCCCCTTGAGCATCAAGAAGAAGAAGACACCTTTAAACCCTGACAATTTGGCCTTTATTACTCAGTCTTGGTTTCATTTGACCATGGTCGCTCCCATTTTCACTCTAGGGGAGTGACCATACCCTTGACATAGTCTTATGAGGGACAAAAGGTTGCTCTGTCTTCCCTTCTAGGGGAGAAACCATGCAAATTTGGTCAAATCCCATGAATCTAGGGGCATCTTTCGAGGACCTTTTGGATGGTTCTTGGTTTGTTTTCTTGTTTTCATCAAGATATGATTCAAGTCTCCTTCTATCCTATCTTGGGAGCAAGAATAACCATGAAGATAACTCAAATCCTAACCTAATACACCTTATCCTCAACCATGTTCTTGATTTACCCTAGTGGTTAACCCTTTCTTCATCTATATAACTAGACCATTTCAGAGTGAGAGGGGATGTAAGAGAAGCATACCAAACTTATGAGCTTGTCAAGGAGTGTCAAATCTTTGTTAATTTGAAGAAGTTGAGTTGGATTCCTGTTCAAGGGTTGAAGAAGGAAGCTTGGAGGATTGCAACATCATCAGGTTGTAAACTTCTTGTTTTTCATTGAATATAAGCACTTGGCCTATTTCTCTTAGAATTTCTTGTTCATTTCTTGTTATCAATATGTAGGGTTTCTATTACTTAATCATAGATAGTAGTAGAAGAAGGTTTATCTATTCTTGCAGGTTTTACTTCGTGAGAGAACTTCTTGGATTGGAGCGGCAAGGAAGAACGTCAGAAATCAGGTGCACATACCTTGTCCCCTTCTCTCTCAACCCTCCTGCAAGAAAATATAATAGTTAGTTAGGAGGATGTTAGTGTCCATTTTTTATAGGCTATCTCACTTGTAGGAAACTCAAGTGAGGGGAACTCAACCTGCCCGCAGGGGGATAATTCTCACTATAGTAGGATTAAGAACACATGCATGTTTCTAAGAACGCACATGCATTCCTACATGCATGTGTTCTTTTGCTGATCCAAGAGGAAATAGGTGGCCACCCACCTATTCCACTCGCTCAAAATATGGGTTTCTGCATTGGTAGTTTTTATATTGTTTTCCGGGTCTTGAACTTCCACGGTCGTTTTGAGGCCCTAAACGACGTTTTTAGGGCATGAAAACGCCCATTCAATAGAGGGAGGCATAGTGTGGGATGAACATAATATGTACTCCTTAGCTAGACCTTTCTGATGAGGTGGCATCATCTTCTTGCGAATGGCGTAGCCATCACATCTCTTCTCAAAGATAAGATGCCACCATTCTAGCGAGTCATTCACTCTGTAATTTTACAGTTTCTGTACATTCTCTCGTTAATGAAAATTATGAATTACTGTATCTTTGTGTTTATTGAAATATTTTTGTGTATCTTGCAATTTCTCTGTATATTTCATTGTTATATATCTTCCTTCATTTCGTTCTCAAAATATATCCGGATCAATGGTATCAAAGCAGGCTGCTCATTGTCGTTTCTTAGTGCATGTCCCCGACGAGGTTAGTGTACAAAGAGTTGGGTTTTGAGCTAGTTTCCCTTGAGTTCAACTTCTCTCATCAGCCCAAGTGGCCTCCCATGGTGGAAGAAAAGAGAGACGCGGGAGAAAAATATCCCATCAATATGTTTCTTGTGGAAGCCCTCGCACAATAGAGGAACGATATATTGGATATTTTTTCCCAAATCCTTCAATGATTTTGGACAATAATAGGCGTGTCTTCATCAAGCAGTCACTTTGGAGATGCCACTCCATTCAAGGTACAAGTTAATTTTGATATTCCAATATTTGAAGGTCAAATCAATGTGAATGCTTTGGAAAAATGGTTAAATTTTCTAGAAGGTTATTTTTCTGTTCACAATTTTTCCGATAGACAAAATATCACCTTTGTGCTCCTCTAGGCTCTCTCCCATGCCAAACATTGGTGGGAAAATTACTGGGAGAAAATTTCCACAAATGATTATAGAATATTTGGGGCCGAGCCCACTTGGGATTTTTTTTATGGATGCGGTCAAGGAGAAATATTACCCTTTGCGAAACTATGATGACTAGTACATGAGATGGACCATGCTGCACCAAAAGCGGGACCAAATAGTGTCGTAGTTCAAAAATACCTTCCATACCTTACGCACCAAGTTGGGTATCAAATAGTCTGAGTGACATCTGGTTCTGAACTACCGCCAGGCTCTACACATGTACATCCAAACCGAAATGGAGTTTCTGGACATCTCATCACTAGGATCCGCTTATAGATATGCTGACAGAATCGAGAAAAAAATTAAGTAGCAGAACAAGCAGGAATTTGGGTTTGAAAATCCACAACAACCAAAGTATGGTAAAGGCATCCCTAACTCATAAAACAATCAAGACAATCAATCCAAGCCAAAAAAAAAGAAGGGTAATGGGAAGATGAAGAAGGACACTGGGAAGTGGTGTGACTTCCACAAAATCCCTTGCCACAAAAATGATGAATGTCGTTCGAAACAATCATTGATGGACAAGCTCAAAGAAACAGAGATAAAGCCCAACTCAGACTCTGATTCAGACACTTATAAAAGGAGACAGATAATTGATGCAAAACCCACTACTACTATCTCATGCACAACAATCCAACCAGAAGAACTAGAGGATCCTGAGGAGGGTGAGCACCTCTTCAATTCATAGATGTGGGTGAAGGGGACCCCACTGCATTTCATTGTTGATAGCGGAAGCCAAAAGAACCTCATCTCAACAGAGGTCGTCAAGCAGTTGGATTTTCCAACAACCCCACACCTGCAGCCATATAACATCGGATGGCTCTGCCAGGGACGTGATATTTATGTCAGCCAACAATGTCTCCTGTCATACAACATCAAGCCCCTCAAGGATGAGGTATTGTGTGATGTTTCCCCACTGGAAGTCTGTGATGTTTTGTTAGGCCAACCATATATGTGGAGGAGTCATGTTGTTTATGAGTCTCGACCCCGTAGCGTCATTGTTACTCTGGGGGGTCAGCACTATAGGATACCAGAGGTAGTTATGACTAATGTACTGACAAAACAATGCCACAAATTAGTCTCTCATACCACAAAGTTTATCCTCTTTAACAAATGGTCAGAAGAGAAGGACACTACAACCACTGCATCCTCGACCCAAGAATCTCCTATCCAGCAGAAGCAAATCAACAAGATTGTAGAAGAGAAACAAGATATTCCTACTGCACCTACGAGGGTGCCTCCACAATACCTAGTCAAATCAAGTTATGATAAATCCATTCATGTTATTCATGTTGCATCTTCACCGACAAAGTCCTCCCACACTCAGGAAGATCATGCAGCCATATTGGTTAAACAAATCCAACCCCTCCAACAACAGGTTCATAACAATGTTCAACAATCTAAGTAGAGCAACTTCTTCAGCAAGGAAAGAAACTCACCAAGGTTTAGATTCAACAAAATCTTCACCGATGACTTGACACAATGGAGACCATTGCTTCCTAAGGGGGGATGATTGATCCAAGTGGAAATGGGTGGCCACCCACCTATTCCACTGGCTTAAAACATGGGTTTTCTCCTTGACAGTTTTTCTATGGTTTTTTTGGGTCCTAAACTTCTAGGGCCGTTTTGAGGCCCTAAACGACCTTTTTTGGGCGCAAATAACATTATTTAACATTCACTACCGGCTAGTGATTTGCATTTATTCCTTGACACTAATGACATTTATTCCCTAAAAATAGTTACCTACTCTATTAAAGGATTATAAGCTATATGACTCCCCAAAAAAATATTAAAAACTATAATTACTTAAAAATTTATTGCCATGTCTCCCCGGAGGGGGTGTCACACGGGGCATCGTGGCAGGGATCGGAGGCGGGTACAGGAGGCCTTGGAACGGCGACACATGCCGGGCATGTGCAACAGGCCGCCACCCCACCTGATATTTAACGGTCTTAACTCTGAAATGAAACACATTCACGCCAACGTCCTTTCCCTGCAGTTCCAAACGAGCTGTGATATTATGGCGATTGTTAGTCGGGCTCTTTCACCTTTGCTGTTAGTCGGACTCCTTCTCCCGGAGTTGAATTATCACCCTGCTCTCATCCTCTGGTGCGCGCGAGAGCCCATCCCCCTCTGCTACTCTTCGACCTCCGCTCCACCTGCGCTCAGCACAGACTGCTCCATGACTCGGCCTCGAGGCAGACCTCGGCGAGGTGCGTCCTGGAGGCCTCGGCGACCTCCGCTCTCCTCCCCAGAC
>JASDQU010506050.1:40837-82858 GCA_032191745.1 Picea mariana | reverse complement strand
GATAGGCAAAAGTACCCCAAGGAAAAATAAAAGCAATCTTATGTTGATCCTCGGGAACAATGTTGATTTGATTATACTCAGAGAAACCATCCATCAGAGAGAAGATTTCACTTCCGGTGCAATCATCGATAATCTGATCGATGAAGGGGGTAGGAAAGTTGTCTTTGGGACAAGCTTTGTTGATATCCCTATAATCAATGCATACACGAATTATGCCTTGTTTCTTGTTGATCGGGACAAGATTGGAAACCCAGTCAGTGAGGGCCACCAGGTAAATAAAGTCGGCTTTGAGAAGTTTCTCAACTTTGAGCTTGATAGCAGCCGCTTTACGTGGGTGAACTGGACGAAGGCATTGCCGGACGGGTTTAGCATTGGGGTATGTCTTGATCTCATGTATCATAATGTCGGGGTCGATGCCCGGCATTTCTTCGTAGCTCCAGGCGAAGATGTCACGAAACTCTTTGAAAAGGGACATATAGGTGACGATTTCGTCAGGGGAACATGAAGCTCTGATATGGACATTTTCGACAATTCTAGGTTTGATGGATATGTCAAGGGGAATAGTGGGAGACATATTTCTTAAGTTCCCTTTAGAAAACACATCATGTGTGGACTCAGGAATGGTTGATATGACGACAACAGTCAACAGGGTCGATATCCATTGGTAGTTCTCAATGGTATGTTTCTCCAGAAAGAGGATGGAACGATGATGACCATCATCCCAAGGGGTGTCCTCCATGACAGACATGATCATCTTGTCTGTGGGAAAAATGACACGGATGGGATTTGGAGATAACTCACCAAGAGAGGGGGTAGAAGGTGTTGCCGATTGAATGGCCTGATAGGTGGATTCGACTGGACTTAACGACATTTCATCACCGTAATGAAGATGATCTCCAGGGTCAGGTACTATCCATGGGTCATGAGATGCAGGAATTTTGTGAGTCGAGGTGGATATCATGTTGATTGAAGCAACAGACGAGCGTGGAACATCGGGCAGTGGAATGGGGAAAGTACCCATTAACGAAGAATCTTTGAGAAGGCCTACACCGATGTTCTCATAACCCGGAGGGGTTTTAGCAATGAACAATACATTGCCATTACAGGTGTCAGAGTTAAAGAAGGCTAAATGGTCGACGGTGACTACCTTCCCTTGATGTGGGAAATGTACCACATGAAAAAGCGTTGACACAACTGCGTGCATGGAATCAATCCAGCTATGGCCAAGTAGAAGATTGTAATAAAGAGGGGTGTCAAAGACTTCCACTTCGACTTGGACCATTTATCCTTCTAACATGATTGGAAATGAAGGAAGGACACCATAGTGCTTAAAACCAGAGCCATTAAAGGATTTGAGAGTGTTTTGGGATTCATTCAACGAGGGAGAGCTAATGGATTTCCAGCAAGTAAGAGACATGACACATGTCGAGGCACCCTCGTCGATAACAGTTCGACAAATGTTTTTGTCAGAGACAATCACTTGGATCTGGAACGCAAGTTGAGGGGGTAACCTTGGAATGTGATCTTCCAAGTCAAAAATTGTTAAATTCATATCCGTCAGGTCGATTCCAACGATAGATTTCAACAGTGCCTTCCGTTGTGTGGGACAACTTTGAAGGACTTCAAGGGCTGACATCGTAGAAGGTGCTTGGGCTAGATCTTCAACAATGTTGTAGTTCTGGGCAGCATGAGAATGAGGATTGAAAGTCGATTTCCGAATGACACCCTTTGGGGGGGGGTTGAAGAACTGTGTCAAGGCTCGGTCATTTGAGATGAAGAGGACCGTTGGTAGGTGGAGTCGCGAGAGAGGGTTGTACCAATGAAGGAGGTAGGTCATCAACCTTCTTTTTAGAGGGATAATAATCTTTGGCTCAAGTGGTGAGTGCAATGTCGTTCTGCTTTGAATCACCAGTACACATCAATACATAGGATGTAGTAGAAGGTGAGGGTTGGTCATTAATGACCAATTGAGCCTGTTGTTGAGACGGGAAGGGTTGGGACAAAATGGCCAGAGCAGGTGGTTTTGGGGCTCCTTGAAGGAACTTAGTGACCTCGATGCATCATGGACAATCCTTCTTGTAGTGATCATCACCACAAATAAGACAAGGGTAGCGAGGTTTGTGATTATCTTGATCATCAACAGGTGGAGTTTTGGTTCGCTCTACTTAAGAATTATTCTTTTCCTCCTTATTCTTACCCTTTCCCTTTTTGGATTTGTTTTTACTGGCTAGGGTAGATTGAGCTACATTTACCTCAGAAGTCTTATCGGTGGGAGGGGCAGGAGATGAAGCATTTTGAACATTAGAAGAAGCAGGTTTGGGGTTGGTCCTTGAGGTGGAATGTGATTGGGCATGGAAAGTGCCAATCACATTGTCAGCTGCATGAGAAGCAACTGGAGTAGTGGAAGTGGCGAAAGTGGAAGGACGAGGTGTGTCAGGTAGTAAGTCATAAAGGGTACCCATTTGTGAATAAACGAGGTCAAGATATTGAGCATGACTTATGTATTGTTCTTCTGTGACTACTCCACCCATGGCAATGTCACGACCAATGTCATTCATAAATGATTTTGTGAACCATTCTTCTAGTAACTGATCAAGGAGTTCGAGTTTAATGAGACGTCATGTCCATCGACACTCATGAATGTGATCAGATATATGAGTGGCTTTGTTTTGTTTGAAAGAACTCAAAATCTCGATCCCTGTTTCATAACGGATCAGTAACTGGAGGTGAGTGAGGAAATCCATAGCTAGGGTGTTGAAGTCAGTGAAAAAACCTCATGGTAATTCTATATACCACTTTGCAGCAAAACCTATGAGGGTTCATTGAAAAAGACATAAACGAATAGAGTCATCCATCAACGAGTTGGGTGAACACCAGAGGTGAAAAATCATGACATAATTGTTTGGGTCCTCTCTCGCGTTTCCATCGAATTTAGGGATGTCCGATGGTAGCTTGACTAGTATAGCAGGTCATTGGGGAGAGTGACAAATTGGATCATTTAAAATCCTTGACAATTCTAGGAGATCCAAAGTGGCCAAGAAGGGTAACTGTCGATTAACATGTGGGTACTAGTGGGTTTGGGGAGGAAGCCCCGTCGACATACTAGTAGAACCATAAGCAGTCTGCATATAATGTGAAGACCCAGGCAGATTCAATGGTGGTTGTAGAGGATAGTAGCTCATGGGATTGTATCCTGGAACAAGGATGTGAGTTTGAGCATTCGAACCCCAAATGGGATTGGATGTACCTGGATATGGTTGGCCTTATTATGGGGTATAACGGATGTAGCTGGAAGTTGTTTCCCCCCAGTCAATTGAGGAGTATGTTGTATCAGATGATTCCAATACTGGGCCAAGGACGGAGGTATGTTTTGTCCATAAGGTGGGGTTTGTCCTCCAATCAGGGGTTGTGCTCCAATTGGGGGTAGTGTTCCAATTGGGGGTGGAGTTCCAATTAGGATTTTCGTTCCAATAGGAATTTTCCCACGAAGGGGGGGGTTGAGTCAAACCTCCTTGGTGAATTTTTCCACCAACAGGAATCTAGTAATTTGGTGTGAATGACGGAATAGTGCCACTAGGATTAATACTACTAGTAGAGGACGAGAAAATTCCTCCAAAAGGGGGTTGAGGAAGTGTCAGAATGAAACTGGGGAGAGAGTGCCCAGAAGAAGAGGGACCACTAGGAATGTCGGATGGGGTTTGTGGAGGAGTTAAAATGGAAGCATTCAATGCATGGTATCCGGGCGGTAGTGTCGGGGTGACGTTGGGCATACGCGGTGTGCCGATGGGGGCTTCACTAACCACGGTAATCCCGATGTGAATACTCGTAGTATCTGTGTGATGGGCCATTTCTATAGGGATGGTCAAGATGTGGTCAGATCGCAGGGCATCCGTACCAGGAAAATAATAGGCAGTATTCAACGGTATTGTCTCTGGGTTAGAGGTTTTGGAAATCACAGGCGAGACGGTGATTTCAACACCTAATCCTCCACCAAAAAGGTCCCGTCTAAAAACACCCATAGACCAAAAAGTATCTTGGCCTTCGATTCCTGGAAAGGGTCCAACCAGTGATCCATAAGACACAACAACTAAGTCTCCAGAAGAATTCAGTCACATAAACTATTGCTCAGAATCAGGGTGAAGTGGAAAGTCCTCTCGAGTATTGGTAATTCAGAAATGTTCTAGAGAGTCAGTTCGTTCCACTTGTGGCGTGGTAATGTCTTGGACTTCACTCTGCTGAGGAGAGCCCTCAAGTGAGCTTGTAGGCAGGGGTTGACAACCTTCCAGATGCTCTGGAGATAAACCCTGCATTCTACGTGAACGATGTGGAGGATCTATTATGAATGCGTTACAAACTTATGAAGAAAATCCTATGGTCAACTCGATTAAACAAACAACATGCGCTGGTAAACAAAATCTAGGAAACAATACCAAGCAAATAAGACCTTCTAATTCCAAAGTCACTAGTTGGTGATGAAATCCAACGTCGCACCAACAAGATGAGAAGGGGCTAGGCTAGGGTGAAAAATTTACGCTGAAAACCTTCTTAATGGACTTACACCCTGGTGCAAGCTCCCACACATAATCGTGGGTATACCCTCCAAGGAGCCTGAGTGAGTTTGGCCAACGTCGATTCCAGGTACCGTGAAGACTTGCCCCTTCACAGTCACCTTATGTAACACCCTAGAAAGATAGGCTGCTAAAGTTACCACCAACAACAATAAAGCCTGGGAGGACAGTCGACAGTCTGATCCACACACAAGGGCAGGGTATCTAGCCTGAAATCAACTTAAGAGGCTTCCACTCATCATTGTGGGTATACCTCCAAGTGACCCCCATAATATGTGCAATCTCTACACCGATATCAACAAAGCAGGGTGAGTAACTCTATCAATATCAATGTGACCTCGTGTTTGACCCTTATGTGAGAAGGGCTTCCTAGGACAAAATGTTTCAAATGGAATTTGACACTCCTTAACACAAGATGCTATTGTGTGTTTTGTGCTTTGGAGAGTGTATCTCTCTACCTATTCCAAAGTGCTAGCCTAGCTAAATGTTGGTGTAATAGAGCCCTAGAAAAGAGCTACTAGTTAAATTTTACAATTGCACAGTGTTATTAAGGGTTGTTGTTACTCAAAAGAAGCAGAGATGAAACTGATGTTGTATGAGACTCTGACCCAACGATGCATAGATAGGAATGAAATATATCAATTTTTGTTCAATGAATCCTATGTATGGGAGGGAAAGAGAAGTTTTCTGGACCAATCTTGAACTACGATACACAATTTCATTTAAAATGCAATTGCAACGAATCACGCAATAATAACAATTCTCTATCGTTCCTTTTTCAATAATTTCAACAATTGATTTTAAATGTTTTTGAAAATGAAAATGATTTTGAAAGAAAAAAATGTTTTTCACTTTTCAAAAAGGACCTACACCATGATGGTGAGAGTGAAGAAAACCAAAAACTAATGAACAAGCAATAAACAAAAACCCAAACCAATCTTTCAATGGAAACAAAAATAACAAGCAAACCAAACTAGTCTTTTCAATTGCATGAGAAAAGAGATCTTCCAAATAATGAGCAAATGATAAAGACAAAGAATCCAAACTTTCAAACCAATCACTGGTTCTTAACCAAACAAGCACTCAGATTCCAAAATCAGAGAGTATAGCTTTGTCAAGACAAGTCAAGAAATGAAATTCAAGAAAAGATGGATAGGAAAAGCCTTTGATTTCCTAAGAATGATCATGCACAAAATCCAAAGACAAGAAAACATCAACCAATGGTCTAAGAAGCTCTTTTCAGGCACCTATACTAATCTGGGTAGCTAAACATACAAAAGTATTAAAGACAAATATTTGAAAAGAGGGTTCGTAGGCTAATAGTGTTACACAGTGCGAGAATGAG
Organism: Picea mariana; assembly: GCA_032191745.1. Lineage (NCBI taxonomy): Eukaryota > Viridiplantae > Streptophyta > Pinopsida > Pinales > Pinaceae > Picea > Picea mariana. The sequence continues at coordinate 76,945 of JASDQU010506050.1, read as the reverse complement.
TCATTCTCGCAGGCTAGCTTTGAGCAAAGTGAAAGAACCTCGCACTGGACCTAAAAGCAGAGTGTGAACTCCAAGTATTCTCGTAGGCCATTGTGGGGTGCAGTGCAAGAATGTATGAAACTAAGAAAATTTTTGGAAAAAGACAAAAAATTTGAAGGGGCCTCTAGACCCAGAGGGTCTATCAAGGTATCCTGAAGACTCAGAGATTGATATGAATGGAGAAAGGTAAGGCAAGAGAAAATGGCCAAGGACAAACACCAAAAACCATAAAGAAAATGGGTTGTATCCCCAGTGGAGTCGCCAATTTTGTTATCAGACTAATCGGTAGGTGTGGACACTAACAGATCTCCCTAGATCCACCTCGATCTAGAACAAAATAGGACAGGACATGACTTTTTCCCTAAGTTATGACCATCGAATTAGCTAGTAGGGAGGAACAAGTGACATACCTTTGTATCGCTTCCTAGGGTCTTTGTTGCTCCCACTTCACTCTGATGCTCTCGTGAGGTCAAGACCAAGACAACACAAACCAACCAAAGTGAAGATAGTAAAATATATTCAATCGTCAACTTATGTGTATGATCAAGGAATTACACAATAAAGTAAGAATGACTTTATGGGAAAAGGACATGCCACTGTATCATATTAATCGAAAGTAGAAGATACAACCTGATTTCCTTGATGTAGCAAGCTTCCTTTCGGTAGTTCTTGGCTTCAACACACACACTTGCTCTATCCTTGTATGAAGAAGATCCAATTCATCTTGATAGACTTGCTAGAGTCTCCAAGCTTCTGTTCAAGCTAGGTCCTTCACACAATTCTTTCACCAATTCTCCAATGAATCTTGCTTAACCTTTTCCATGAGAATCCCATAAATATATAGGAGAGGATGAGATGGTTACTTGGATAAGAATGATCCCACAATATCAGGGAAACCAGTAAAATGATAACCATTCGAATGCCAACCCATCCTCTAGAAGATTCCCTTCTAGAACCATCGAGACTTCATCTTTTTCCAAGTTTGAGAGAAAGTTTGCACCCTAGCTATGTAGCACAGTGTGAGAAGTTCACACCCTAGATGAAGGAAGCCTGCGAGAATGGGTCATTCTCACACCTTAGGATATAAGCAACCTGCAAACTCTCTTCAAAAATATGTTTTCTAGGAAGAGATGAATGTCACTTTTATTAGGAGAAGGTTCTTATGAGGAGCCTGAGTACACCATCATCAATACAACATTAATATTAACCAAAATCATGGGTAACAGTCAAAGACCTAAAAATGCCCTAATTATCCTCTTTTCACAGTACAAGCTGGTTGCACAATACCTCAAAGAGGTGCTATAAAACAAGGTCATGGCTGCACTTCATTTTCAAGGAATTCAATAGCAAATTTATGCTGCTACTATTCTCTTGAGGAATACTCTATTCTCATCAAGAGTATACTAGCACCATTACATTGGGCAATCCATCTCACCCCTTGAGTGGATTAGCTTGGAATTCTTTCACCATTTTCATTCAAAGTTGTAAGAAGAGCTTATTTGTGGGGGTCCAAGAGCCCTCCCTTGGAGGAAGAAGATCCATGTCAAGTAAGACAGGTCATGGCCACAAAACATACACTATGGATCCATGCCAATATGACTCAAATCTGAACATAGCCAACAAAAATACACTATGGATTTATGTGTTAAAGACTCAAATTTGAACATAGCCACCATACATACATTGAAGACAGTTTTCCCTCCCAAAGTTACCAGAAACTAAGGAAGGGTCCCTAAAGGTTGACTAGTTCTTCTGTTAAAAGCTAACAGATTCTGGATCTAACCAAAGTGAAAAAAGCACAATCTATTCAATGGTCAATCTATGTATATGATCAAGGAGTTATACAATAAAGTGGAACTAACTTTATGGGAAAGAGACATATTACTATATCATATTGATGGAAAGTAAAGATTACAACTTGAACCTTGATGTTGCAAACTTCCTTTCAATGGCTCTTGTCTTCGACACACACACTTGCTCACTTGCATAAAGAAGATCAACCACCTTTGATATCCAGGTATACCCAATCCTATTTGGGATCAAGGTCAGAATGCTCAAACTCAGGTCCCTACTCAAACTCAAGGTTACAATCCTTGGAACTACTATCCTTTCCAACCACCACCGAATCAGCCGGGGTCTTCCCACTATGGGCAGATTGCATATGGTCCTACTGGTTTGCTGATAGGTATTCCACCCCAAAGTCACCAGTACCTGCAGGTGAATTGACAGTTACCTTCATCTCTTTCCAGAAATCACATTTTTGAGGACTATTCGCAGGCTGCTAGTATATTTGCCTGTGAGAATGCATGATTCTCGCAGGCTACCTTAAGCCAGGGTGCAAGAAGTTCACACTGTGTTAAACTGCTAGGTTGTGAACTCTTTCTAAAGAAGGGAAAAAGATGAATTCTAGAAGCTTCTAGAAGGGAATCTTCTAGAAGGATGAGATGGCATTCGAATGGTTATCCTAGTACTGGATTCCCTGATATTTTGGGATCATTCTTATCCAAGTAACTAATTCATTCTCTCCTATATATTGAGGGAGTTCTCATCGAAAATGTTAGAAGCAAACAAGGTTAAGCAAGACATTGGAGAATTGGTGAAAGATTGTGTGAAGGACTGAAGCTATAGCAGCTAGGGAACTCCAACAAGTTTATCAAAGGTGGTTGATCTTCTTCATGCAAGTGAGAAAGTGTGTGTGTTGGAGCCAAGATCCATTGAAAGGAAGTTTGCAACATCAAGGCTCAGGTTGTAATCTTTACTTTCCATCAATATGATATAGTAATATGTCCCTTTCCCATACAGTTAGTTCCACTTTATTGTATAACTCCTTGATCATATACATAGATTGACCATTGAATAGATTGTGCTTTTTTCACTTCGGTTAGATCCAGACTCTGTTAGCTTTTAACACAAGAACTAGTCAACCTTTAGGGACCCTTCTTCAGTTTCCGGTAACTTTGGGAGGGAAAACTGTCTTCATTGTATGTCTGGTGGCTATGTGTTAGCACTTGGTAAATTTCCTAGAGGTTGAAACAGAAGAAGTATACAAAGGTAAATTTATCCAACCACTTTTAAAGTTGGGATCTAGCCCTTCTAGCTTTAGAGAGGGATCTCTCTATATGATTTAGCTATGTTCTCAATATAGATATTAGGCTAGGTAAAGAAATATGTAGGTTTTGTTTTCAAAGTGTTTTTTTTGAATTGGTTGAGATAGTCTACACCTCCATTGCGTTATGGGGTCTGTATTTAATTAAATATGAAATACGACCAGAAATGAGAAAAGAAGACTTTGATAGGCCGAGATAATATACTCACTGGATCTTTTAGTAGCTTAAATGATGGACAGAAGAAAAGCTGAGAAAGATAAATTCAACTAAGAAGTAGTTAAGAATTTCTTAATTGAAAACATCAGAAGATAAACATTAAAATCTTTCGAGTCGGAAACAGGGTATCTAAGATAAATTCTGCAACATATGTTACTCTTAAAGATTAGTTTTAGAAAACAATATGATCACAAAGAAAGAATAACATTCAACTTAGAGAATAAACATCACCAATGAATACACGCAAGAATCCTGTAAAAGTGCCTCCTTTCATTAATGGCAAATCTCTTCAAAAATAGTACAGTCTAATAGCGTCAGGGTGTGAAGATCAACAACCCTCAATACTTCGAAAGGTGAAGTATTTATAACTCAAATTACAAACGTTCCTGTCATAACTGATCAGGATGTGCTAATTCTATTTTTAGCCTAACTAATTTAACTAATCAAACCGCTTGATGACTTGGTGCAATTGCACGCGGAATTTCTAGGTAGACCGTTGATGAAGCCTTTGCACGACCTCATATGATTGGAGAGGTGACTAGACCCGGACAGCTCATCTACTAATCGAGCAGATCACAGATTTCCTCCCATCTGAGATGACTAGGCACARTGACTTTGAGCAGTCTCCGATACACTTTGTCCATTTCCGTATACTTGGCAAATGTGRGCTTAGTGAGGAATATGTATCGAATCTCATGTTGGATATTAATGTCCAACTGAAGAGCATCCAGGAATGCTTTGCTGGTGATGCTCCCTTGTATGCCAGCAAACTTTGAACTGTCTTTAGACACTTCAAACAGTCTCTTTTTGTAATCTGAGAGTGTCATCAGTTTATCATTAATAACCTTCAGACTGGGGAGACCATTATTTTGGAGAGCCTCGATCTTGCTAAAGAATTTATGTACCCCTAGGTCCATGGTTTGAACCTTTTCTTCCAGTTGAAGCATTAATCCTCTCTTGGTCAAAACTCTTTTGACCTCAAGAATGGTCTTTGTTCTGTCCTTGATCTTCAACTCTTCTAGCTCTTCTCTGGTCTTAGAATTGAGGAATTTGATGATATCATTTTCCTGAGTTGGTCTATCTCCTAATTCTACTCTGATTTTCTCAATGGCCTGTTTACTCCTCTGGACCAACTCATTATGTTCAAACATAATTTGGATCATGGGCCATATCTCATTTATGGACTTTCTGATGTCTGTCCATACATTCTCTTTAACCTCAGCCAAAGTTTTCCCTGCCACTATTTGCTTTTGGAGTTGTTGTAGTTCCTTCTTGAGCTGTTCAGTTACCTGCTTTTCTTTGGAGAGACTGGTCTGGAAAGAAGTTTTGAGTTCCTGGAGGTTCTCAAATTCCTTCTTAAGCCTACTGATTTCTATCTCTTGCAGGTTCATCTTTTCCATGGATTTGGCGAGATCGGTTGTCCCCTCTTGTGGTGTCACTGGTGTTGCGGATGGGATTTTTGTTACTGCTGCTGTGCTTGCTCCTGAAATCGGAATGGCACTCAATGGAATGAATTCCATTGGTTTCATATGCTCCTTTTATTTTAATAATCTCTCCATCTCATCTTCCATTTCTTTGAGCTGTGCATTCTACTCCATGAGCAGCTTGAGCATTTCGTCCTTTTCGCCTTCTTTCTCTGCTATCTCCTTCGCCTGTGAGTCCTCTGTGGGTGGGAGTTTCAGTTGTTTCCTCAAGGAGGCAATGTCTGCATTCTTCTTCTTTATCATTTCCTCCGCAGCTTTGACGTTCGAAGGATCATAGCTGATCTTGAGGACTAGCTCCTCCAATGTCTTGATTCTATTGTCCTTTGCAAAGGAGGATATCTTCTCCAGCTTGAGCTGCGTTTGAGCATTGTTGAGTGACACCTGCAATTTGGCTGCAGAAGCATAAGCATGCGCCAATTTATGGAAAACCATCTCCCCTGTCTGCTTGTGCAGATCCATTTGATCTACTGGGTGCACGTCCTTCATCTAGAATTTGAAGGTGGCCCTCTTGTAGTCTGTGATTACCTTGGGGTCTGGTACTTGCACCTGGAGGAAGGCCATGTGCATCCTGCCCTTTTCTATGTCAAATGCAGACATCAGCCTATGCTAAGCAGTCGACGTCTGTTTTCAAAATTGAGCATAAGTATTGCTGGTAAGGGTTTGATTCTTTTTCTTAATCAGCTCGTACTTCTCGAAAATGCTCAATTTGGGCCCTGTCTTGCCTGGCTGAGTGTCTAGCGGGGAGTCTATGGATTTCTTTGGTACTAATAGGGTGATTTCCTTATGAAGGATCGACTCGAAGGGCGGAATCATAGACTTAGTCACTGTGGTAGGTGGAACCTCTTTTTCTCTAGTTGGAACCTCAACTGAGATTGTCTTGGGTCTCTTAGTGTGTAATTGGAAATCCTCGGACGATACCTCTGTGACAGGCGGAGATGAGTCTTGACGAGGCCTCTTTTCTGTAGGGACCTATGGTGTAGTATTTGGTGGCACAGTGGTCGGGGGAAACTACTGTTCCACTTTGATCAAGGTGTCAGGAACCCACACTATCTGATTGGCAAATTTTTCAATCTCNCCTCTTTTTCTCTAGTTGGAACCTCAACTGAGATTGTCTTGGGTCTCTTAGTGTGTAATTGGAAATCCTCGGACGATACCTCTGTGACAGGCGGAGATGAGTCTTGACGAGGCCTCTTTTCTGTAGGGACCTATGGTGTAGTAGTTGGTGGCACAGTGGTCGGGGGAAACTACTGTTCCACTTTGATCAAGGTGTCAGGAACCCACACTATCTGATTGGCAAATTTTTCAATCTCGGGCTTGGACTCATGAACATACGGGATGTTTTTATTTTTCACCCGCATTTCTGAAATGATCCTGCATGGATCATAGTGCCATGGGAAACTCATAAAGAATTTCATTTATTTCAACATTCTGTCAGCTTCTTCCCCGGGGCCTCGACTGTTGCAGATGAAGGAGCCAATCTACCACTTGATTCTAAGTTGCTTCTTTTTCTTCAGGGATACAAAATGGATGTCATCTGAATTCATGATCTGTCTTATATACTCTAACACAAATATTCTTACCGGCACAAACTTTGGCAGCTTGTAGGGTGCCAATTTGCACCCGAAAACTCTAATCTCTGTGTGGTTTTGATACAGGTACCAATCCCCGGTCTTTGTGTTATTCGAGAGATGCAGGATTCTCTGGACTTCATCATTTATTCTAGGCTTGGGCCTGCTGCTCAACATGCTTACCATAGAGTGGTAGAACAGATCGATGAATTCTTTGAAACTGTATTCTGTGGAGTTATGCTTCAACAAAGAGGTCCAAGTTGTGACTGGCTGAGGCCTTCCATCTGCGTCCATTTTCTGCATAGAAAAACTAAATTTATCTTCTTGATAGAAAACAAACATGTAGGCCAATATAGACGAGTATCTGAACATGCCTTCCATGCCAAAATTCACGAACTATTTATGAATATTGTCGGCCAAGAAGGTGCTGAAATCAAACTGTGTGGTAGGTTTTTCATTAGTGGAGAAAATGGATAGAAAACCCAGAATGGACTCATCTACCCATTGGTCGGAATAGTACGCTGACAGAGCACAAAGGGAGGAAATGACCTGGTTTCCCTTGGTGGAGAACATGGAAAATGGGTAAGGTGGATTTGTGGAAGGGAATTGAGTAGAGGTGGGAAGGAACAACTCGAATATTTGAGCTCTCTGGGGAAAGTCATCTTCTGATACAACTCTGTAAGGATTTCTAGGTTGAAAGGAGAAGCAGAATCAGCAGGGGGAATTTGCATCATTTGGTCTATGTCTTCGGGCGTCATGAAGAACAGGGTGTCTCCAGATGAGGAGACGACGACCCTCTGTTCAGGAATATAATGAGCTTGGCATTTAAGGGTGAATTTGAGAAAATGGTGGATCTGGGGAAAAAGGTAACGTGGTAAATTGGATTCCCAGAGTCCAATTTCATCGCTCTGGTCCAGGAAAACCTCCCTGAGCCATGATTGGAGGTCTGATAAATCGAAATTGCATTGGGTATTTGCGATCAATCGGTATTTTTCGACCAGTGGTATCTTGTCCAGGTCGTGTGTTGGTCTGATTTTCATTCATCCAAGAAGATAATTAGCAAGACGAACCTTGTCTTCAATTAATCATTGTTCATATGCAAACAATAAAAAGCATCTTCATGATTGATTGTGCATGTTAGAAGGCATCTAAAAAGTTTTAGCATCACATCAGGATTTGATTGAGAAATTGTTTGAGGACATTCCTTATTCATTCTTGTCAGTGAAAAGAACTCTCTCTCTCCCTTAGATAGATGTTCATCGAAAAGAAATGAATGCTTATCATCTCTGATGCATTTTTTGGGACTGATTCATAATTCCATATGTTTCACTTCCATGCACCCTTTTTGAGTAAAGAACAGCTCTAAAATAAACGCTAATTAAAAATTATCTAGAAATTTTTCTTTTCTAGGATCCTCCACCAACAGTAGACTAGGCTTAGTACTTTGGATTAGGTTGTGAGCATAACTCTCCAAATTTTCCAAAACAAACCTTAGCATCCTGAGTCAGGGAGAGTCAAATCCAATCATCATATAAGTCTTCCTGGGATCCCCCTCTAACACAGGGGTTATGCACGAGGCCGCATTTGGGTGAGCTATGGGGAATAACCCTCTGTGGTTTAACTGATTGTGGTGGTCAGATCATATTATGGGGGTCACTTCAAGGTAAATCCACAATTACTGCGTCGAATCCTTTTAGTTGATTTTGGGCTCAATACCCTGCCCGTACGTTCGGATTGGACTGTCAACTGTTTCAACCCAGGGGCTGACTGCGAATTAGTAACCTTAGTGGCCATAATCTTTAGGGTCTTACACAAGGTGATCGTGATGGGAAGTCTCACTGTACCTGGAGCAGACATTGGTCAAACTCACTCAGGCTCCTTGGAGGGTAAATCCACAATTACTGCGTGGAAGCTTACACCAAGGCGTAAGTCCGTTAAGCAGGTCGCCATTGTAACTATTCCACCCTATCCCTGCCCCTTCTTGACTTGATCACGCGATGTTGGATTTCATCACCAACTAGTATGATCATCGAGAGAAGGTCCTGTTTGCTTGGTTGTGATTCTTAGATTCTATTAGCGTATGTTGTTTCTTTTACTTAGTGGACCTTAGGTCGAGTCAGTGTTAATGGCATCGAATCCTGGGAGTACCAATGGAGGAACCCCTTCTTCTGGGGAACCTTATAACTTTCCTTCATTTGGAAACATTGGTCCTCCATATGTTGCCACACTGAGTCTTCCAGGACTCACTATTGGATTATCAGTTTGGTTGTTCCCCACTCCGGTGATCCTGAATCCTCCCAATGTTTCAGTTGCACCTAATACTTTGGATGTCAATACACCACCCACACTTCAACCTCACATCAACTTTTCACCTTCTTCGCCCAGTAAGTCTCCTTCCATTTCTCATTCTTCGCCTAGTGAAATCTCTAAAGCAAGAAGCCAGGTTGATCAGAAGAAGAAGAAACAGAAAGAGAAGAAGAAGAAGAACCCGAAAATGACGAAGGCCCCAACAACATCAGATGTTGGCTCTAAGAAACTAGTTACTGTTAATAGTACTGGGAGTGTTGATGAGGTCAACAAGATCAAAATGAAGAATCCAAAACCCAAATTCCCTTGCAGCCTTTGTAAGGGTGACCACTTTCTGAGGGATTTCCCCGGTCTCACCCAGGTCTTAGAAATGTGGTCCTCCACATCATCGGCCTCTGTCAGTCATGTCGATGATACCCCGTCAACTAGTGATGTTCAGGTCGGTAAGAAGAAGAAAACTGTCAAGTTCCCTTGCATGTTATGTAAAGGAAATCATTACTCTCACCTTTTCCCTCGCATGGACGAGGCTTCCTCTCTTTTGGAAAAACTTCAACTTCCAAAAGGTTATCGTAAACTTTCCTCCGACCCATCATTGGTTGATGGACTGGTCAATCCGGTTCCATCCCCGGTCAGTCCGGTTGATCAAGTGGTCAATCTAGTTTCCTCCTCCATTGAACCACAAACCCAATTATCTGATCCAGTTCTGTCATCGATCAGCCCCTCTCTTCACCAAAAGAGTGACACCAAAATGGGTGATGGGAGAGTGATCGATCCCACTCTCCCGTTAGAGAGTGACACCAAAGAGGTCGATCCGTTTCCACCCATTGACCCCATTCTTCCCTTGGAGAATGAAACTCAAGTGGTCGATCCACTTTCGCCATCGGTCGATCCCATTCCTCCATTGAGGAATGTCAAAGTGACTGATCCAGTTCCTTCCTCAGTCAGTCCCACTCTTCCTCTGAAGAGTGCTAGAGTGGTCCATCCAAGTCCACTATTGGTTGATCCGATCCAATCATCAGTCGATCCTACTCTCCTTCTAGAGAGTAAACCTGATACTGCCCATGTTTTTCTCATTAATACAGACTCTACCATGCTGGGGGGCATTCGCCCTTCTCCTGCGAAACCCCCTCCAAGTAATGAGGCCATCCTTTTTGATTGGGGTGCGCTAACTGGACCTCGTCTTCCCTCCCACATTCCTTTCCAGATTATAGTACAGGTTCATGGTCGGGACGTTCCTCAAACGTTGATAGATGAAGGTGCGTCTGTTAGTATTTTGTCTTTTGTTGCTTGGTACGCTTTGGGTTGTCCGCAGCTTGCACCGGTTACACAGAATCTGTTAGCTTTTAATAGAGGAACTAGTCAACCTTTAGGGATCCTTCCTCAGTTTCCTGTAACTTTGGGAGGGAAAACTATCTTTATCGATGTCATGGTAGTCCGAGACCCCTTGGATTTCCCTTTACTCCTTGGGAAGGATTATGTCTATGCCATGAAAGCTATTGTATCCACCCTTTTCCGTGTGATATCTTTTCCTCACGATGGAAGAATTGTGACTATTGATCAACTTTCATTCATCGGCCCCGACTGGGTTACCTCCCTAAGTGGTTCTTATATGCAGACAGTATCACCCCTACCGCATGTCAATTATGTGGTGTTGTCTCCCATGACCTCAACTTCCGATGATTTGGATCCGGTAGTTGACATGGTGCTCTCTTCTATAGGTTTATTGCAGCCTGATCTCCTTACCCCTATCACAACCCTTGATATGTGTTCCTTCTAGAGTGATTATCTTCCATCCAAAGAAGATCTCTTGGAATCCATGATCGAGTTTTGTCCCTTGACATGGTACCCTTCTAGAGCCTTATCCTCTTGGAAGCCATGATCAAGAAGCAACCACGAGCATAGTTTCTCTTCTCTATGTCAAGCTTGTTAAAAAATGAAATAGAGGTTACGAGCATAGTTTCTCTTCTCTATGGCAAGCCCGTTAAAAAATGAAATAGAGGTCACGAGCATAGCTTCCCTTGTCTGTGGAAAGCTCGTTAAAAAATGAAACAAAGGTCTTGAGCATAGTTTTATTCTCTGTAGCAAGCTCATTAAAAAATGAAACAACAATCTGGGGATCGAACCTGGAACCTTGAGCATAGTTCTTTTCCTGTGTCAAGCTCATTAAAAAATGAAACAATCACCTCTCCCTTCAAGTTGAGTCTTTTGCTAGATCTCATAGATGTCAAATCAAGTCTTTCGTTAGGTATCATTATTGAACCTTCATTTCATCCACCTGTATCTTTTTTCTCCATCTAGCACAGAAATTGGTGACAACCTCAAAGTCAGTGAATGAATTGAATCTTGGGGGGCATGTCTCTAGCCTTTGATGATCATTCTGGAGTCAAGCCACCAACTTTAAAGCTGGGGGCATACTGAGCTTAGTCTTTGTTCTTTCTCGTGCTCATAAATACATGAGAATGCAACTGGGTAAACTTTTATCTCTTTTTTGGACCCGTACGGATACACGAACACACGAAAAAGGAACCCCCATGGAGTCTACTTTAAACCCTTTTCAAACTCTCTAAATATGAAAATATTGTCGAGTGACCTTGCTTCCTTTCACACTCATTAAAAGGTCAGAAAGGACGTCTTTCGAGCGATCGTTTACCCCTTTTTCGGTCTCGTTAGACTACTGTACAAAAAAGGAACTGAGAGATTTCTCTCTTTAGTGTTTTTCCAAACTCTATAATCCCGAAAAACCTTCGAGTTTTTTGTCTTTGGACTCGTTAAAGCACACATCGATAGGCCCATATGGGACCGATCCCTTACTTCTTCCGGTACGTTAAACAAAGGAAGGGGAACTTACCGAAGGTGAGTTTTATCGATCATGTGTTATCCTACTCGAGCTCATTAAATCAAAAAGAGGTACTCATCTATCTGGATGGGGGAAAAATTGAAAGGAGCAAGCCAAGCAGTCTCTTGAGAAAACCATCCGACACGTCTTAGAGTCACCCTTGAACACGACACTTTGTCATTTGCATATATCATAATCCACTTAACCTCTGCACTGAGCCAATCCTTTGAGTTCCTTTCACTCCTTTGGGTCACCCGACGCAAGTCACAGTATCCACTACATAGTTTTGGTCCACGTCATGTTTCGTTGTTGTGCCTCAGTGTTCAAGGGAAGTATCCGCCTCGAGAGTCAACCATCCCAAATATCTTGCCTCAAAACCAGTGTCAGTCCATGTCCTTTTGATTTACCAATTACATCTCTATTTTCGTTTCATGTCGTTGATGGGGGATACATCAAGGCCCTCCCTTGACGAGTCTATTCCTGTCGACTTCAACACATTATCCGGGAATTAGACTTAGAAACCAGCTAGTACTTTGGGACCTGCATGCCTCAATGGCAGGCCTCCTCACATTCGACAGTAGGTTTACATCATTGAGCTCTGATCGAATGATTCCATGGATGCTCGACTTCAGCTCATCTATTCAAATTCGCTGGAATGTACTAGGGTACCTTGGGAATCATTGGCCTTAATGGTGATCTCCCTCGCACTTGTTAACGGTTTACACCATTGACCGGTAATCAAGTGGTTTCTACCATGTTCGACGTTAGGACATCTACTCACATGGTTAGATTCGTACCATATTGGGATTGGTAAGAAGACCCTGGGTTGAGCGATCACTTTGATATATGCTTTCCCTAGGCTGCGAAGGAATTTCTATTGGACAAAGAACACATACACTGTCACATAGATCCACTTTGTATTGGTCGTGGCTATGTCTTATCATCTTGTAGATGCACTTTGTATTCTTCGTGGCTACGATCAGTCCAAGTCATCAGAGTATAGATCCACATTGTATCTTCAGTGGCTATACCATTTTATCAATACAATTATGGATCCGCAGTGTATTTTATGGCGGCCATATCTTGCAAAGTCTTGGTCACCCAAGCACAGGTATGCCTGCCTTGGGTTTTGAAATATGTCATGATATTTGTTGGATGTTTGTGTGCAGCTTCCGTTAGGTTCTCCGAGTCTATACCCTTGCTTGGAAGTCTACAAAGTATTTCAGTTATCAGTTCACATCTTCTAACTTCATACTTTGGGGGGCAATCTGTTACACATCAAAATTACTCAATTGGATAAGTGTCGCATGTTCCTCTCAATTGTCGTAAGTGTCGCATCTTCCTTACAACTTTTGCAAGTGTCGCAAGTTGGTCACAGGTCTCGCAAATGATGTTTGAGCATACTGCCATGCCGACGACACTAAGGAGACACTTAAAACATCTCATGTGCTTGATTTGGAGAAGAAGAATTGGTTAACTGAAGTCAAAGAACTCTTAACACCTGAAGAGAGCTTTTGATCAAAGGTTTTAGAGGTGAGTGCTCCCTTATATTAGCCTAGGAAGTGTTGGTGCTCCCCTATAAGGCTTCAGAGAGCATTATAACACTCCCCTGCCCCCTCTAAAGAAGCGCTACTCACCTTTAAGGCGTTGGCGCTCCCCTCAAGCTTATTAGGGAGCGCTACAGCACTTTGATACCCCTTCTAAGGGAGCGCTGCCTAATTTGAGGGAGTAGTTGGCCCGTTGAGGAGAATAAGGGGAGGATCTTTCAAGATTAGGAAGAAATTGTATTCGAATTCTTGGTTTCATCAAGAGATCCCTAATTTGAGGAGGAAGTTGCCCAACTTGTTCTAAAGATAACTCAAGAGGTTAAGCTCCTCTTAACCTATATAAGCAGGCTCTATGATGGTGGAAAGGGGGAAGAACTGCTAGCATGAAACCTATGATCTTAGAGGAAACACACAGATAGCCAAAAGAGAGTGATCAGTGAAGCTGTTGTTATCCAAGTTGTGGATCTTCAGGCAAGGGTTAGACGAAGAGGACCAGGCGAAGCTGTCGCATTCGCATCTACGATTGTAAGTACTGTTGTCGTTATTCTCATTAATATGACACGCTTGGACTGTTTATTTCTAGTTTGTGTCTAATGTTACATGAACTTATCATTAATAGATAGATCTGTTTTCAAGATAATATCAATAGAGTAGGAAGTGGTCGTATCTCGTTTGTCTGCAGAACTCAGTGAGGAGCAAAAGATCGGATCGTGCAGGGACAAACGTCGATAAAGAGGTACTTTTGTTATCCTTCCTTCTCATGTGTTAGTTTAGATAGATTTGAAAGGAATTCAGTGTCCACGTTAAGCATTTTATGTCTTAGAGTTAGGGTCAAGCTCTTTGAGGCGATCTACCTGTCCGCAGGGAGATTTTCCTACAACAATCATGTAGTAAATAAAAGACTAATGAATGAATAAATGAGTATGTTTGATTGAATAGGCTTGGTTGAATCCATGTTAACAAAAGGAATATGTATGCCTTAGATACCCAAGTAGGGTACGATTCAGGAAGAAAACCATGATCGAATCAGGATACTCAAGAACCTGACAGAGGAGATGAATGTGAGTTTCTCATCGTAGGGAAGACCGATAACAGTCATCAAATTGACTTCACTATCCACTGGAGTTAATGGATCAAACACCATTCTTTCGATTAGATCCACAGTCGAGGATCATTGCAAAGTGAAAAAGTGGAACTAATAAATGTGCTAATGCACAGCCTGCAATCAACCAGCGTCGTTGATCTCATTGGGGTGGAGAATCAATGACCAAAATTAAAAGAGTTGGGAAAGCACTTTTATAATTTGCATAGATTGAACTCTTCGATAAACAGTGAGCATATTGGGATTCTGTAATCACTGAGAACCATTGATCTATGAATGATCAGTGGGAGAACCTACAAGGAATCCACGCGTTAATGTCATGTAAAACTCATACTATGATTGGGTTCTGTGGTTGAATTTAGTACATCGAAGCTATGTTATCAATCTGAATTCTTGGCCAAACACTTATGTGTTGGAATTATTATTATCTGGAAATCATATGGTTAAAATTGATCGAGGGCTGTGACTGATGAGCTGTGATCATTGTAGATATTGCATATGCACATGGGTTAACGTGAAGACCTATACCTGTAATTTAAATTCAATATAGTGTTGTTTTGAGTTTTGGTTCTTATCATAGATCGGACAACCCGTATTCATTGCAGAGGTCAGAAGGAGAATTAAATCACAAGCTAGTTGAGGTTTTGTAATCCCTTATAGTCGTTGGATCTGGGGAAAAGTGGATCTACACTGTCGATTTGTAGAAAAGGGGTTTAGCCAGGATCATAGTGCCTAGACATGGGATCCAAAGGGATAACGCCTGAAAAGAATAAAACTGAGGTCACATATCTTGGTCTCATGGAGAGAAAATGGAGTTCCTCCAGGTCAGTCACAGAAGATAGATTTTAACACTCTTCCTTAGAATGTGATCGTGAGGACTGGTTCTATGGGAATAAAGGTGCTCATAGCTAGCACATTGCATGCACTTGCTTCGAGGAAGTGCATGTTTACATGAAGGGAAGACAATGAACCCTCCATTGAGGAAGGAGGACCTTCTGAAAAATTTGAGTACATTATATGGGTGTCAAAGGAATTCTTAAAGGCATTCATGTGAAACCTGGAGTTTCATGAATGACGATATTAGTGTTGTGATCGATTCAGAGAAAAAAATATGGTTCTGCTAAAATAATAAATATGGAAAAAGAGTTCATATGGTAATAAGTTGGTCAAATTCAAACACACCTTGGCAAGAGTGCTTAACTTGAAAAGTGATAACCTGAAATTGATGCAAGGGTGCATTGGGTATGAATGTGTCTAGGAATGTTGCCACATTCATTAAAGTCAATTGGTATCTGAATTTCATTTTGAAAAGTTGATATACTGAACTGATGCATGTGTAAGGAATGAAATTTCCTTTTTATTATATCATCGAATAGATAAAAGTGATTTGACTGCTAGCATGAACAATTTAAGAATTGTTTGTGATGACATTATAAAGGTGCAATGAAAATATATGTGCATGGGAAACTAACAATTTGTTTGGATGATTGAAGTTGAAAGTGCAGGAAGCAAAGGGATCTTGGATATGGAAGCATTGTAAGCCCATAAGGAAGACCAATTGCCTGTTGAGCCAAATGTTATGGGAAAGAAAGTCCCATAATTATGAATTTGGTTCCTATGCAGAACAAATATGAAAACAAAATGTGGAATTTGGAAATCTGTGGGTGACAGATTTACAAGAAAATTTTGAATTTAAAATTTATGATGATGTCTCATGAATTTTTGTATTCTTGTGATACAGGTGAGAAGAAAAGATCTTTCCAGAAAGGACAGATGAAGGTTGTCAAGCTGTAAAAGCATGAAAAATGGCTATTGTTGAGCCATGATCAGAACCCTGTGGTAAGACATGATCACCTAGAATATGTTGTGTTGAGGTAACACAAGATGGAGGGATGCCTCAGCAGAGAAAGTCTGAGGGATTCCTTGACTGTAAGGCTCGATAAAGTCTCTGAAATTCTTCCTGTACGAGAAAACCTTGGCAAGGAAAGATGGATCACCCGAGGAACTGTATAGCAGAGAAGGGGATGCCTGAGCCTGGGACTGGAGGGTGAGTGACCGCAAGGAAGAGGATACCTTGATAGTTCTTCTAAACTATTGATTGGGATCATGCACACGATGGACCTATAAACAGTAAAATGTTTTTGCATGAGACTATGATTAATGTTCTTGTTCTCCAAGAATTATTGAAAGTAGGTGATGAATATTAAGGGTCTGAAAAAGGACCTGACTGAGACAGAAGTTCAAGACTTCTGAAGTGGCTGAATGAGAAAGGAATGACAGTTGTTACTAATAAAAAACATTGAGAACAATGTTCCTTTTAAGAAGGGGGGGGATTGTAACACCCTTGTTTCCACCAATTTGTAATTAATCATTAATTATGGTTACCATGTTCTGGCATGGGAACAATGTAAATGTATTATTTTTTAATTTCCAAATAACTAATTGTGGGGGTGAATCCTTGAAAGTACTGTTCATGATATCACTAGAGGAAAGAATGTGAGAACGATAAGAGAACAATTAATAAGAAACGGATAGGTGGTTGGACCCTCAACCACCCCCATGAATGGAAGAATGGTCTAGCTGTAGAAGGTTAGCTTGACGTACCACAAGGTCTTGTGGACCCAAAACGAACCCGAGGTTTCTTTCTGACAGAAGGAACTGGATAGGAGGAATGTGCATGAAAGGAATGCAAGACGATATGAAGAGAAGAGTGGAGAATGCGAGGATTATGATTTCAGCAAGAAGAGAATGAGAAAAAGTCCACGGGATTGATGCTAAGGAAGCATCCAATAAACCTCGTCGAGGTCATGATAGACAGAGAGATCTCTGATAGTATGCAGAGAATGAGACCTGAGAAGAAGGCCACGAGCTTGATGCTAAGGAAGCATTTGATAAAACTCACAAAAGATGTGAAAGGTAAAGGATCAATGAGAGTTGGCATAAACTCTTTGGTGATATCATGGCTTTGAACAGGGGTGTCCAGAGAGCTAAGAATGAATGCCTCTAAGCCTATGGTTGGGTGGAAGGACAAACACCCACAGCCAGTTACTTGGCCACCACTTGTAATAGATAAGTAATCTTATATCATGTGTATTTAAGTGGTAATTATGAATTAAGGTTGGATATTCTATGAATGTTGCAGGGATGGACATGTTTGCTTAATGGTTATATTGCATCCCTTCAATTCTACCTAATTGTGTATTTAATAAAATAAAAGATTCTCTGTCTTGTACATGTAAATGCTTGAGCCCTGTGGTGGCTCAAGTTAAAATAAATGAACTTTGAGTTTGTCAATATTGGGAATAATTTCACGTGTGCATGTCGACACTCCCAGTCCTTCTAAGTCTCTTGGAGGAAGGAGTCTGTTAAGCTCAAGAGAGGTAGTGCACGTATGCACAGGATCTATGCAAGGCGGGTAGAGACTGAGAACCTCTTAAGTTCTAGAGTTGATGAATAAGCGCAAGGGGTGCACAGAAGAATTCTTCTAAGTGTTAAGCTCAAGAGAAAGAGTGAAAATCTATTAAGCCTTTCAGAGCTAAAAAAGATCAGGAAGAATAGCGAGATTGCAGTATCGAAAGGGAAGGTTTCTTTGTTTGTCAGACGAACGAACAAGATCTATTTGGGAAGAGCCAAAGTTTGTTGTGACCATTGGATACTATTGGCCCTTGTTCATGGAAGGAAGTGAAGAACAAGGAAGGAAAGGTAAAAAGAGAGCTTTGCAGGAGACACGGTAACTATCACTGAGTCAAAGTGAGCAAAAGAGCGGGAAAGATGGAGCGAAGTGCGGAAAATCAAGTCGTTGGATGAGGAGATCAGGGATAACAGATCAGAAAGGAAGAAGGATCATGGACAACTCAGTAAGAAGATAAAGCCATCATTGGATGATTTGGAGGACTGTGCAATGAAGAAGGAAAGACAAGTTGGCAAAGCCCGGAAAAAGAGGGTCAAGTAGATCAAATCTATAGATGCGCAGGATAGACCTAGACGATAAGTGATATATGAATCTTGTATTGTTGTTGTGATAGATCCACTTGATATTCCCCTTGTTGTATACATTCTTTTCCTACAACCCCCCTCTTAGATGCTTTGGGTGAGACTGTATCTGCTTCATAGGTGTTGTCGAAAAGACCAGTAGCTAGGGATTGTTGGTGCACTCTTGGAGTGAACCTCGGGTGCCCCTATGCCAACAAATGGTTCCATTATAGGGACAGGAATCTATGTAAGGGAATGTCAAGGTGGTTCCCATCGAAGACGAAGATTTAGAAGTGGATAGAGGATCAAGAGAGGGACTTCGCTGAAGACCAAAACAAGAACCCTAAGATAAGTACTGAAGGTTGGCTACAGAGACACATCTTCACTGATATTCACGAGATCTTCTTTGGAGGAATCCATCAAGAGATATACGAGTGGTTAGCTAGGTTAGTCGATACCTAGTTCGAGATCAGATCTAGACCTCCTATGGTCTAGACATCAGAGTTGATTAAGAAGGTTAAGAGAGTTGACAACGCTATATCAAGGGTTGTAGATCACTAGTTTGATAGTACCATTGGAGGGTATATCACCAA
The DNA here is from genome assembly GCA_032191745.1 of Picea mariana. Classification (NCBI taxonomy): domain Eukaryota; kingdom Viridiplantae; phylum Streptophyta; class Pinopsida; order Pinales; family Pinaceae; genus Picea; species Picea mariana. The sequence goes on along the minus strand of JASDQU010506050.1, from coordinate 58,174 downwards.
ATTTGTTGTTGACATAAAAAAACCATATAGCTAGGCCGAGAGATACTTCTTCAAAGGACCCAGACGAAAAGTTTTACAACTTATAAAGCTAAGAATTAAGATGTTGCATGAAAATAACGTCTTGAAGATACAGTAGATTGGTTGGATCCGAAAAGGCTAATGTTCAATAATTTAAATAGCGACAGTGACACAAAATCTATACATACGCGAAGTGGGAAAGTATTTCGAGAGGTTCACCTTGAGAACCCGTTCAAGCAAAGCTACAGAGATGAGGGTTTCTACAGTGGAGAAGAGGCAGATCTGACGGACACAGAACATTCAGAACCCACCATAGCAGAGGAAGAGGAAGCTGAAGAACATTGCCAAAACGAGCCAGAAACATCAGGAACTGCGCAGACCACTGAAGTAAGTAATATCAATCCTTTTATTATTTTAGAAATGCTAAGTAATCAAAATATTCCAAATCACCAGAGTCTACAGACTACTATTACTTTTAGTTCAACATCTACTCAGATAGGAAACCTAGGTAGCTCTATGGTAGATGAGATGAGGCTCCCTATATTTAAAAGAGATGGATATGAAGATCCTGATTAGCACTGGTTCCTATGCGAGTTCATATGGAACATTAAAAACATTACCGATGAAGATGTTAAAATAAACCAATTTAGCACTACGTTGAGGGATCACGTGCTGAGTTGGTACATGAAGCTTGTCCAAGGACTTGCATAGCCTAAGAAACTAAATGAGATCAAGAACGCACTAGTTGTAGAGTTTAAAAAACCTAAGTCAGATTCACAGTGTATTACTGAGTTGAAGGAGATCAAACATAAGGTAGTCGAACATGTTTGGGAATTCGATCAGAGATTCAAGACCCTAACAGGCCGATTGAATTTTAAGATCCCAGATGAGCATAACAAAGAATGGTTCATCGCTTCTCTTTTAACACACATCAAAGTTCCCCTGATGCAGTAGAAGATTGCATCATAGGAAGAAGCTTTGGAGATCTCCATGAAGTTTGAATCAACACCTATGGGAGAATCTAGCTTAGGCATGAGCCAGATCTTAAGCCAGCTGACTAGTTTGTCTCTACAGATTGAGGATATGAAGATGGAAAAGGGGAAGGATAAAAGAGAAGATATATGGTGTGTAATATGTAGATTTGAAGATCACGATAAAGAACATTGTCCCTCGTTTCATGAATATTTGGCCTCAGGAGCACTGAGCCCCTTGAAGCAAGTTAACCTACGCTGGTGCGAAGTATGCAAAAACCGACATCACCCTGGTGAGTGCTATTATATGCAGAAGTATGTTCAGACACCCACAAAATTGTACTGGAAATTCTGTAAGTTCGTAGGGCATGATGATAGAGATTGTAGAGATTTTGACTTGATGCATGAAAGATCAAGAGACATATACAAGATCCAAGGTGAATTAAACCAAGAAGGAAACAATGCATAGTATAATTCTCCAAGAAGAGGAAGTTTCAATCCTCGCGGTGGATATAGAGGATGAGGATGAGGAGGAGGTATGGGTCAAGGCYGAGGATAGATAATTTGTTACAACTATGTGCAGCCAGGACATTTAGCGAGGGGCTGCCAGAACCCTTACACAACCTGCAGTTATTACAATTCCTTCGAGCATGTCATCGAGGACTTCCCCTTGCTACTAGCTAAKCTTCGGGAAAGACGAGGACCTCAGCAAAACCCGCAAGTGAAAATAATATATGTTGAACCTTGCAGAGCAKACCCTAGAKTCGTTGTTATCACTSAAGGAGGTGCTGCTATAGGAGAAGACAGACCATCCCAAGGAAAGACTACAGATGAACATGGAGTCAGGAAAGCTATAGAGAAGACCCCAACATTTGATGTTAAGAAAGAAAGATAGATATTTTAGGAGGAAAKAAAAGAGTTCAAAGGAGATCAAGGGTCTTTATCAAAGAAACAACCAGAAATCAAATAATATGGCATGCCTAATGTGTTTGATCAGTCTGTGTCACTAAAAGAAGGAAAAGAGGTAAGAAAACTCATGGAATTTTCGTGCACTTGTGTTAAGTTGATTCAAGATAAAAGTGTTGTACAAGAATTAAAATATTTAATCAAGCAGTATCAGCTAGGAAATATAGACTCCTTATTGAATAGGGAAGTGCACAAAATTGGGAAAAGGAGAAGGACAAATAAATAATTACACCTGAATGCTCAAATAGGATAATATGATATAGACTATGTGGTCCTCGACTTAGGGTCGGAGCTCAATGTCATGACAAAGAAAACCTGGGCACTGATGGGAAAATCGAAGTTGATCTATTCCCCTATCAGTCTTAGAATGTATAATTAGCAAGCTATCGGCCCATTTGGATGATTGGAGCATGTACCTGTGGACATTGATGGAGTTAGAACCTTTGCCGATTTTGAAGTAATTGAAATTGTTGATGACAAATACCCTTATCCTGCATTATTAGGAATTGATTGGGCCTTCACCAATTCTACTATTGTTGATCTAAAGAAGATACGTATGAAATTTGAAAGAGATGGCCTTAGGGTCATTTCACCTTTAGATCCGTATGAGGGTCCTCATTACACAGAGCCTATCAGAGAAGAAGACCACGCATACAAACTGGAAAATATCTACAAACTAACAACCAGACAACAGGATTATATCAATCCTATAGCTGACAGGAATCTGAGCTAGCGAAGTGACATCACATGTTCATCAGACTCAGAAGAAGCGTTGGAGAACTGGCAGAACCAGATGTATGAAGTCTCTACCAAAATATGTGCTAGACTAACTAGAGGGGTTCACTGGATCGGCACAATAGTGAGTAACTTACCCACATTTGATGGGATGAACCCTTTAGAAAACATATTATCAAAGTTTGAGACAAGTGTACCAACACAACATAGGTTGTTAGAAATGGATGAGTCCATGAAAGCCACACCAGCAAGATGGTGGGGGATGCACAAAGGAAACATCACAGACTGGACACAATGTCGAACTTTGATGACAGCATGGTTCTTAGCACAAGTAGGAAGTTGCGAAGTGAGGTACACAGGTCGAAGTTTCCCAAAGGACCATGTGCGAAGCTGCGAAGAGGACCAGAGTAACATTCCTCGAGAATAATGGGTGCACATATTCATTAGCATGCTGGACACGATCCCTATCAATTGGTACCTTCAAGCAGAGCTACGCTTCGTCACTTCAGATTCAGAAGGTATGATCCAGAATTTTGTAACCACCTTTTTGTTTGAAAGTGAATTTCCTTCAGTAGACCAAGCATTACAGATTGTGAGACAGAAATTATTTAAGGAGGCATCTGGCCTCCCTTTGGATCAAGTAGAGGATGAATGGACTGCACCATTCCAGAAATTGAAAGGATGTTACAACATTAATGTCGATGAGGATGATGATCTGAGGAAGGTAAACATCATTAAGACAGAAGGCCACAAAAATGTGGAAGGACCAAGAGTTGAGATGCCATTCATAGGACAACCGATCAAAATAAAGAAAGTCAATATTGCTACAGAGGAGACACTGAAGCTTGCCAATGTCGAATATTATTGGGATGTTGCTACCATTGACAAGATTACAGAGTTATTGCACAAATATTAGGACTTGATCCCAACCAATTTCACTAATATGAAGGGAATCAAAGGGCCTATGGGTGAGATGAGAATACCCTTGAAACCAGATGCGAAGCCAGTCAAGCAAAGAACTTACAAACTGAACCTGAAATAGAAGGAAAAAGTTAAGATCGAGCTCGACAGAATGATGGAAGCAGGGATTATTGACCCTGTCGAAGAGTCAGAGTGGATCAGCCCTATGGTGGTACAAGACAGGAAGACAGGAGAAATCAGGATCTATGTGGACCTCAGAAAGTTGAGTGATGTCTGTCTGCATGACCCTTTCCCTACACCATTCATAGACGAAGTGTTGGATAATGTGGGAGGCCAGGAAGTATATTCTTTTACAGATGGATTTTTGGGATACCATCAGATCCACATTACCAAGGAGGACCATCATAAGAATACGTTTGCCACAGAGTAGGGATCCTACCAATATACAGTAATGCCATTTGGATTGAAGAATGCCCCAACCATATTTTCCAAGGTGGTGGTCGAAGCGTTCAAAGAATTTTTGCATAAATTTTTAGAAGCATACTTTGATGACTGGACTGTTTTTAGTTTGTTGAAAAATCATATTGAATGTCTAAGGCTAATGTTGGACAAATGCAGGCAGTGTCAAATTGCTTTGAATCTGAATAAATGCATCTTCTTCTCACCATTTGGAGTGTTATTAGGTCATATTGTATGCAAGTAGGGATTTTTGGTTGACCCATCTAAAATTGCAATTACAGTTGATTTTCCACCTCCTACTTCAGTCAAAAACTGTGCACTACACTAAGCCATACTAGATATTATAGGAAATTTATCAAAGGATATACCTAAATTACAACACCAATGGAGAAGTCATTGAAGAAGGACTACCAATATGAGTGGATAGATGAATGTCAGTAGAGCTTCGACACAATGAAACAAAAGATGGTTGCAATGCCCATTCTGGTTTTTCTAGATTGGAGAAAATAATTCCATGTGCATGTCGATGCATCTTCTATTGCATTAGGAGAAGTACTGGCACAACCTAGAGAAGGGGACATTGATCATCCATTAGCATTTTCCAGCAGGAAGCTATCCACATCTGAAGTTAATTACACCACTATAGAGAGAGAGGGACTAGCCATGGTGATGCACTACAAAAATTCTTCCACTACTTGTTGGGAGGACGCTTTAAAATGTTTACTGATCACTCTGCACTAAAGTACCTAGTCAACAAGCCAGTTTTGGGGAGGTGAATTTGTAGATGGCTTCTGCTATTTCAAGAATATGATTTTGAGATCATAGTTAAGCTAGGAAGAATGAACAAGGGCCCGAACCACTTATCAAGGTTGGAACATGGTGAAGAACCTACCAGTTTGGAGGATACATTACCGGATGCACATTTTCTCACCATTAGACAGATTGATGACCAATCCATAGACATAGTCTAGTTCCTATCAACAGGAATGGCTCCAAGTGAGTATACAATTGCTCAGAAGAAACAACTAGTGGTTTGTGCTGCAGACTTTTCACTTATAGCTAGACAGCTATACAAAATGGGACCGGATGAAATATTAAGGAGGTGTGTTATGGAGACAGGGTGACCACTGATCCTCACAGAATCTCATGAAGGCATTGCAAGAGGACATTACGTAGGGAAAGTAACTGTGCAGAAGGTTCTGCGAGATGGCCTTTGGTGGCCTATGTTACACAAAGATGCTAAAGAGTATGCCAGAGCATGTGATGTATGTCAAAGAATTGGAAAACCATCCCAAAGAGATGAAATTCCATTAGCACCACAGATGACCCTACAAGCATTTGAAAAGTGGGCCATTGACTTTGTGGGAACTATAAACCCACCGGGAAAGAGCACAGGAGCAAGGTACATTATCACTACGAAAAAATAATTAACCAAATGGGCTGAAGCCAGAGAAGTCAAGGACTATAGTGCAACTACAGCTGCACATTTTATATTTGATGACATAATAACCAGGTTTGGATGCCCTAAGATCCTTATGATTGATCAAGGTACACACTTCATCAATAAGATAGTTGAAGCCCTGACTGAAGAATCTGCAGTCCACCATTATACGAGTACACCTTACCATCCACAAGCAAATGGAACAGTTGAAGCATTCAACAAGATATTGGAGACAACATTGACAAAGATTTGCAATGTGAATAGGGATGACTGGGATTTAAGAGTACCAACAGTACTCTGGTCTTATAGAACCACTTGCAAGAAATTAACAATGCAAACCCCCTTCAAGTTGTTTTATGGTCTTGAAGTTGTTGTCCCGATGGAATACTTAGTACCAAGACTAAGAATTGTTGCATTTATAGACATGGATGATACCAACGTTGTTCGCAAGAGGCTTTCATAGTTGGTTGAACTAGAAGAAGGCAGATTCATTGCAGGATGTCATCAGCAAGTTCAAAAGGAACAGAAAAAGGCCTATCATGACAGGAACATCAAGAAGAAGGCATTCAAGCAAGGTGATTTAGTACTGGTGTATGACAATAAGTTTATCAAACACCCTAGGGTTTTATACACCTAGGGTTTTGATATCTAGGTTTTTGGCACCTAGGTTTTGACCTAAGGCTTTTGATGAGGGATTGTAATGTATAAATAAAGGTCAAGAAGACGTGGGTCAGGTTGGTCAATGAGTATTGGTATGATATTGTTGTTATAGCTCTGTTGTGGAGGGATAGGATTGTATTGTGAGATCTTCAGTTATGTGCGAAGGTCAATTCTTGCAGTTGGGTGCAAAGGAAGGGGAGAGAAAGAGAGAGAAGAAAGAATATTTTCTAGCTCAGAGCGTAGATAAGAACTGTATGCTTTACCTTAATTAATCATAAGCACAGTTCTGTAGACATAGCCCTAGAGAGAGGGTGAACCACATATATTTTGTGTTGTATGTGTGATTGATGCCTGGATCTTTTTCATTGTTATATTGTTATTTGCAGTATTATGTTAGATCAGATCTATAGTTGTGCAGGATAGAGCTAGATGATAAGTGATATATGAATGTTGTATTGTTGTTGTGATAGATCCACTTGATATTCCCCTGGTTGTAGAAATTCATGTCCTACAACCCCCCTCTTAGTTGCTTTGGGTGAGACTGCATCTACTTCGCAGGTGCTGCCGAAAGGGCTAGTATCTAGGGCTTGTTGGTGCACTCTTGGAGTGAACCTCGGGTTTTCCCCTGTGCCAAAAGATATAGGAAAGAGCGTGAGAGTTAACCCTTTTATTACTTCAGACTTTGCGAGTTTGACTAATTGAGTGAGTTCATTGTAACGGAGGTAAAATTCCTGAAGTCCCAAAGTTAATTTGGGCCTTATATCTAATGATGCCTAGGAGCCATCTCGACCATCAGATCTATGAGGTATTTAGTCTGACATTGACCGCTTCGGTAGAATATAGGCTTAGTAATGCCAAAACTCCTGAAGAATGAAGTAGCAAAGTAATGTGGATTGTGCATATCTATGGATCCTTCTGGACCCCTCTTGACTGTTTGATTGAGGGAATGTGAGTATTACGTCGAGAGTACATGGGGACCCATGTGTCGAGTGGTGGTGATGCCAAGTGTCCCACTTGGAGTGGCACACACTGGAGTATTAAGAGGCGGTTAGCCTTGAGTTCCTTTGGAAATCCACGGAGCAATGGAGTCTGTTTGTACCGTCAATCTGAGAGAGAGAATAGGTGGAGGAAATCCGTCAACTTCGGGTGAAATTACTCCAGGAGAAAATGAGTCTAGAGAGTTTGAACCTCCTGAATTCAAAGATTCGAAGTGATTTGCAGTCGTAGATATATGGGAGACATGCATCAATAGATCATTGAATTCAGGTGAAGTCACTCCAAGAGAAAAGAGGATGTGTTGAACAAGAAATCTCGAAGGCCAGAGAGTCGGAGTTCATCTGAGCCATCCATCAGCTGAGGATAGGTGTCAGTAGATATTCCATTTTGGGAGATAGACACTTTAGAGGAAAGTGGGGTCACACGAGTTGAGAAATATCGAAGTAAATCGTGATCGTTGATTTGAGAGAGACACGTGTTGACAGATTGTCGACTTCAAGGTAAATCACTACAGGAAAAATCTAGTGCAGAGAGGTTGAAACTCTCGAAGCTTGAAGAGATGAAGTAATTTATAGTCATTGACCTCTGGGAGACACATGTCAACATATCACGTACTTTAGAAGTAGGGAGAAAGCAATGCGGAGTAGAGGGACATCCGAAGTGGATCCCCACTGTCTAATGAGAGGGACGTGTGGTGTGCGATCCTTAACTTTATAAGAAAACACTCTGGGAGAAAAGGTGGTGTGAGTGTCCGAGACTCCCAAACATCGAAGTCCTGAAGTGGATCTGAACCGGTGATTTATATGGACACGTGGTGCCTGATGTAGAACTTTAGGTATGGATTAATTTGGAGGAAAAAGAGTTGGAGTGCTCAGAACTCCCGAATTTTGAAGTCCCGAAGAAGATCATAATTGTTGATAATGAAGGAATTGTGGTGCTCGATATGTAACTTTGGGTACAGAGTACTTTGGAGGAAAAAAGGTGTAAGATTTTTTTAAACTTCTGAACGCCGAAGTCCAGAAGTAAATTGGGGTCATTGAAATACCTGAGGACATGCAACATTGGATTGTGAACTTCAGAGGTTTGCCACTTCGAAGGATTTGCGTGGTGGTCATCTTGGTGTCTGCTGTCTTGGTGTCTGGTCATGGTCCATAGTCATATGCAAGTATAGGGGGATGAAAGAACCCGAAGAACTTGGGAGATGATATCTTCTAGCTCTGAACTCATTTCAGAGCATGGAGATTGTGGTTACAAGTATCTGGAAGAGAGACTGGAATAGAGACCCCGAATGAGGGTATTGATTCTCCTAATAAGAGAGAAAATTTGAGTCCCCACCATGGGTGTGTTACAATTTTTCCAAAATTGTTCGACTAATACTAATACTAGGTTCATTTTTTAAATTATTATCACTTGGTTTGGATGTCCTAGGAGTGTGACTAATGATCACAGAGGTCATTTTATTAGTAGTACAATAAAAAAGCTTACAACAGAGTTCTTTATCCAACATCATAAAGTAGTCTATACCATCTGCAAGTCAATGGAACAGTGGAGGCATTTAACAAGATTTTGGAGAGAGGATTAACGAAGGTTTGTTGCACAAACAGGGAGAATTGGCATGAAAGAGTCCCAACAGTTTTATGGGCTTGCAAGACAACCAAAAAGAAACTCCACAAGTACACTCTATTTAAAATATTTTATGGGAAAGAGGTTGTGGTACCTACAGAATTCATTACTCCGAGTTTGTACATTGCACAAATTCGACACATGTCGGAGGATGAATCAATTGTGCAGAAGATCATGGAATTGAAAGAACTTGAAGAGACCAGGCTTTTAGCAGAATTCCATCAATCAATTGAGAAAGAAAGGAAGGAAGCTTGGCATGACAAACACATTAAGACCAAAGCATTTGTGCAAGGAGACAAGTTCCTAATTTATGATAGTCGGTACCAGAAACATCCAGGAAAATTGTGCATGCATTGGTTGGGACCATTATAGTTGCGGATATCCGACCTTCGGGAGTAGTCAGACTCATGTAAATGGATGGTATGATGTGGCCAGGATGGGTGAATAGTGCTCGCCTGAAACCCTATATATCTCAAAATTGAGATAAATAAATGTTTCTTCTAGTCCGAAGGAGCATTTATAGTAGTTATATTTGAGTTTCTTTTCAATTTCTGTGAATTCAGTTAATAAAGTCGAAGAGTGCATTGTTGTGCCATGACATGTAGTTCAATTTTTCTGTCTAAGTGTTATTTGATGCATAACTTCTTAATCAGAAACATAGGATCAAAAGATCCATGAAGCTATTAATAAAAATCATTAAATATGATGGGGACCCCTTTATGGTTGGAGGGAGAGTGAATCCAGATGAAATCCTAGTCCATGTGCCACACACACCCAATCTAGTCACAACCTTTATTACCACTACAATACCCTGTCTGAATTCTTTTAACCCATAAAGTCATGATACATGAATATGCCATTGATATTCACACCAAGATTCTCATATGTTAAACGGTAAGGTCTGGAATTGGCCACATCCCTAACCAACTTGCCTATTAAATGCTGAGATTACCCAAGAGATTTACCCCATTAACCAGTGCCTTTAGAAAACTCAGATCCAAGTTGCATCTATAGGATTAATGATGAATAGTAGTTATTACAAAACTTTCTAGCAAAGCCTAGGTATAAGGTTCTGTGAGTTTGGTGTAGGACACATTGTTTCTTAAAGAGACCTTAGAGATTTATGAATTTTGAAGCATGAGAAAGCTTGTGTAATCCATCAACCCTTAGTCATTGTTGGAACAGGGGAAAACCCGAGGTTCACTCCAAGAGTGCACCAACAAGACCTAGCTACTAGCCCTTTCAGCAACACCTACGAAGAAGATGCAGTCTCACCCAAAGAAGCTAAGAGGGGGATTGCAAGACAAAGATGTCTACAACCAGGGGAATATCAAGTGGAACTAATACAACAATAATGCAACATTCATATATCTTGTGTCAACTAGATATACTCTGCGCATCTATGCATCTGATCTAACACAATAATGCAAATAACAGTATAACAATGACAAAGATCTAGGCATCAATCACACATACAACACAACATATATGTGGTTCACCCTCTCTCTAGGGCTACGTCCATAAAACTGTGCTCATGATATTTTAAGGTAAGGCTTACAGTTCTAATCTACACTCTTATTCAATAGATCTTCTCTCTTTGTATCTTTCTCTCCCACCTTCCTACGCACCCAGCTTAAGGACTTGATCTTCGCACCTAGCTAACGACCTTATAATACTAGAAGGCTCTCACTCTTAGCACTCCTCTCTCTCACAGTACAATAATCTCTCAAACAACAATCAATATCTATACCCAATGCTAGTACCGCACTGAACTAGGTCCTCTCGACCTCTATTTATAAATTATATTCCCTCACCGACAACCTTAGGTCAAAACCTAGGTGTCAAAACCATAATTACCCAAAACCCTAGGTGTCTAAAACCCTAGGTCAGCTTGACCCTCCTTTTCAGGGATTCGCCAGCTTGTCTTTCCTCCAGTCTCACACAGTGCTCCAAAGCATCCAATGGTGGATTTCTCTTCTTGTTGAGTTGTATACGATTCTTTTCTCTTACTGATCTGTCATCTCTGATCTCCTCATTCATCGGCTTTATTTTCCGTACTTCACTCCATCTTTTCTTCTCTTTTTCTTACTTCGACCCAGTGACAGTCACTGTGTCTCCCACACAGCTCGTTTTTTATCTTTTCTTCCTCGATCTTCACTTTCTTCCATAACCAAGGGCCAAAAACCCCCCAACACTTACCTGTGACTCATCCTGAGGCACTTCAGTTCTGATCCTTCCCTATCACTTTGACTTTGGACTTCGGAGTGCAACCTTTTCTTTTTGCTCCATGTCTTCTTCCCATCCTTGTGTAGACTATCTTTTTTGTGTCTGGTACCCAGTTTCAATTGCATATGGTACCTAGACCCTTTTCTCCTTTGCTTTTACTAAGATTTGTGAGGTTGTTGGTTGTCATAGTAAAACTTTAGCCGATTCCCATTTACTAATCCCTCTTTCCATTCTCCCTTCAATGTCTTCAATTGTGCAACTCCTCCTTCTGTAACATAGGTGATCTCATATAGTCCAAGCCAATGCATTATGAACTTCCCTGGATGTCTTATAAATTTACTATCATACACCAGTACTAAATCACCTGGCTTAAATTCCTTCTTCTTGATGTGTCTGTCATGATAGGCCTTCTCTCTTTCTTTCTGTACCTCCTAATGGAATCCTGCCACAAATCTGTCTTCCTCTAGTTCAACCAGCTAGGCAAGCCTTTCATGAATAGTGCCAGTATCATCCATTGATGTAAATGCAGCAATTCTTAAGCTCGGTACCAAGTACTCCATCAGGACAACAACTTTGAGACCATAAACCAACTTGAAAGGGGTCTGTGTTGTTAATTTCTTACAAGTGGTTCTATAAGCCCAGATTACTGTTGGTACACTTAAATCCCAGTCATCCCTGTTCACATTGCAAATATTTGTCAATGTTGTCTCCAATATTTTGTTAAATGCTTCAATCGTTCTGTTTTCTTGTGGATGGTAAGGTGTACTCTTTTGATGGTGGAATGCAAATTATTCAGTCAGGACTTCAACTGTCTTATTGATGAAATGAGTACCTTGATCACTCATAAGGGTCTTAGGGCATCCAAATATGGTTATTATGTCAGCAAATATAAAACGTGCGGTTGTATTTGCACTACAATCCTTGACTTCTCTTGCTTTGGCCCATCTAGTCAGGTATTCTATCGCAATGATAATATACATTGCTCCTGTGCGCTTACATGGTGGGTTTATAGGTCCCACGAAGTCAATGTCCCATTTTTCAAATGCTTGTAGGTTCGTTTGCGGTGCTAGTGGCATTTCATCTCTTCTGGATGGTTTTCCAACTCTCTAGCATACAACACAGGCTTTGGTATACTCTTTAGCATCTTTATGTAAAGTAGGCCACCAAAGGCCAGCTTCCAGAACCTTCTACGCAGCTGCTTTGCCTACATAATGTCCTCCTGCGAGGCCTTCATGAGCTTATGCAAGGATCAGTGGGCGCTCTACCTCCATCACACATCTTCTTAGTATCTCATCATCTCCCATCTTATATAGTTGACCAACTATTAGTGAAAAGTGTGTAGCACACACTACTAGTTGTTTCGTCTGGGAAATTGTATACTCACTTGGAGTCATTCCTGTTGATAGGAATTGGACTATGTATGTGAAGCGGTCACCCATATTCCTAATGGTGAGCATCTATACATCCAGTAGTGTATCCTCCAGACTGGTGGGTTCTTCGTCATTTTCCAACCGCGACAGGTGGTCAAGTCCCTTGTTCATTCTTCCCGGCTTAACTATGATCTCAAGATCATATTCTTGAAAAAGGAGAATCCATCTACATATTCTCCCCCCCAACACTAGCTTTTTGACCAGATACTTCAACGAAAAGTGATCAGTAAACATTTTAAAGTGTCCTCCTAGTAAGTAATGGTGGAGTTTTTGCAGCGCATACATAATGGCTAATCCTTCTCTCTCTGTAGTAGTGTAATTGATTTCAGTTGTAGATAACTTTCTGCTTGAAAATGCTAATGGATGATCAATGTCCCCTTCTCTAGTTTGTGCTAGTACTTCTCCCAATGAAATGGAAGACGCATCAACATGCACATGAAATTCCTTGCTCCAATCTAGAAAGACCAGAATAGGCGTAGTCACCATCTTTTGTTTCAGTGTATCGAAGCTCTGCTGGAATTCTTCTGTCCAACCAAACTGACAGTCTTTCTTTAATAAATTCTCCATTGGTGCAGTAATCTGAGTGTATCCTTTGATAAATTTCCTGTAATAGCCATTATGTCCTAGGGCAATGCGCAGTTGTTTGACTGAGGTAGGAGGTGGAAAATTAACTATAATTGCAATTTTGGATGGGTCCACCAACAATCCTTGCTTGCATACCAATATGACCTAATAATACTCCAAATGGTGATAAGAAGATGAATTTCTTCAAATTCAAAGCAATTTGACATTGCCTTCATTTATCCAACATTAGCCTTAGACATTCAACATGATTTTTCAACAAACTAAAAACAATCCAATCATCAAAATAGGCTTCTAAAAACTTATGCAAAAATTCTTTGAACGCTTCGACCACCACCCTAAAAAAGATGGTTGGGGAATTCTTTAGTCCAAATGGCATCACTGTGCATTGATAGGATCCCCATTCTCTAGAAAATGTGGTCTTGTGGCAATCCTCCTTGGAAATCTAGATCTAATGGTATCCTGAAAACCCATCTGTAAAAGAATATACCTCATGGCCTCCCACATTGTCTAATACTTCATCTGTGAATGGTGTAGCGAAGGGGTCATGCAAACAGGCATCATTCAACTTTTTGAGGTCCACAGATATTCTGATCTTGCCTATTTTCTTGTCTTGTACTACCATAGGGATGATCCACTCCAACTCCTCGACAGGTTCAATAATCCCTGCTTCCAGCATTTTGTCGAGCTCAATATTCACTTTTTCCTTATATTTCGGGTTCAATCTATACGGTCTTTGTTTGAATGGCTTCACATCTGGCTTCAAAGGTATTCTCATTTCTCCCATAGGTCCTTTGATACCGTTCATATCAGTGAACTTGGTCAGAAATAATTCCTGATACTCGTGCAGTAATTCTGTAATTTTGTCGATGGTAGCAACATCCTAGTAATCTCTGACATTGGCAAGCTTCGGTGTCTCCTTTGTCCCAATATTAACTTTCTTTATCTTGATCAGTTTTCTAATGAATGGTGGTTCAACTTCTTGTCCTTCCACATCCCTGTGGCCTTCTGTCTCAGCAATGTTTACCTTCCTCGAATCATCATCTTCGTTGGCATTAATGTTGTAACATCCTTGTAATTTCTGGAATGGCGTAGTCCATTCGTCCTCTTCTTTCTCCAAAGGGAGGCTAGATGACTCTTTAAATACTTTCTACCTCACAATATTTAATGCTTGGTCTACTGAGTAAAATTCTCTTTCAAATAGAAAGGTAATTACAAAATTATGAAGCATACCTTCCCAATCGGTGGTGATAAGGCACAATTCTGCTTGAAGGTACCAGTTAATAAGGGTCGTGTCTAGCATGTTAATGAATTTGTGTACCCATTGTTCTCTAGGAATGTCACTCCATGCCTCTTCGCATATTATTACATGGTCGTTTGGGCAACTTCGAACTATGTACCTCACTTCCCAGCTTCCTACTTGTGCTGAAAACTGCATTGTCATCAAGGTTCGACATTGTGTCCAATCTGTGATATTGATTTTATGTGTCCCCCACCATATTGTTGGTGTATATTTCAGAGCTTTGTCTATAGCCAACAACCTCTGTTGTGCTGGTAAAATTGTTTCAAAGTCCATCAAGAATGACTCTAAAGGTTTCAGACCATCAAAGGTAGGTAAGTTGCTTGTTTTTGTACCAATGCAGTGAACTTCTATAGTTAGTCAGGCACATGTCCTTGTGGATACTTCATACATCTGGTTCTACCAGTTCTCCAGTGCTTCTTTTGAATCTGATGAACACGCATTGTCACTTCGCCAGCTATATTCCCATCGGTGGTAGGGTTAATGTAATCATGTTGTCTAGTTGCTAATTTATAAATGTTTTCCATCTCATATGCATAGTATTCTTCTCTAATGGGCTATATATACTGCGGACCTTCATCTGGATCTAAGGGTGCAATGACCCTAAGTCCATCTCCTTAAAATGTCATGCATCTTTTCTTTAAATCAACCACAGTAGAATTGTTGAAGGCCCAATCAATTCCTAGTAATGCAGGGTAAGGGCATCTATCATCAAAAATTTAAATTACCTCAAAGTCTGCAAAGGTTATAACTCCGTTGATGTCTATGGGGACATGATCCAATCGTCCAAATGGGATGACAACTTGCTGATTAGCCATGCGAATCCTGATAGGAAAATATATCATCTTGGGTTTTCCCATCTGTTATAACCTTAAATTGCACTATCCCTGCTTACCTGGCATCAGGCCAACTCATGCCTCTTCCTAGCCAAAGCCATGCTGAGCAAATCCTCAAAAAACCACTTAAAAAAAGCAACCCGTGCCCTAACTTCTCATTGGGCGTGGGCAACCGCTTGCTGTCCTTATACTGCATGCGGGTATCCGCGGGCTAACCCAAAACATCCCGCAGGTACCTAACAAAGCAAAAAATCAGGAAAGTTTCTGCCGGGACACGAGGCTTTTTGTCAGTTAACTGGAACTCCGAGCCATGCATGGCCGAGAGTTCGCCAAAAACCCTAGCTCCTCCTAGCCTATAAAAGGAGGGGTAGGGGTACTATTCAAAGGAGGAAAATCATAGCAAAGAAACTCTGCCAAATTGCCAAGTCAGTTTTGTCCCAACCCTATAGCCTTGCCTCAATCTTTAGGAGAAACTCAAGAAGCAACAATTGGAGGACAAAAAGAAGAGGAAGAGCCCAGGATCAAGATCGTGGAACGGTGACCGGCCTCAGAAATCATTGTAAGTTGGTTCATATTGAAGTTAATGAAAAAGATACGTTTCCCGTCCTGAATACATGAGTCTTATCTATGTTATTTGATTTGTGTTTTTATCTCTAACTTTAGAATAGATCATTAGCATGCATGCATAGTCTTGTCTTAATTGCAGGGAAAATTTTGGAAGGAGCAGCAGCAGCAAGGGGATAATAAGCTCAACGTAGGATCTACTTCAGCCATCGGAAAAAGGTTGGTTCATTCTTCTCTTGTGTGCATGTGAAAATCGGGGTTTCAGATTTGGGTAGAAGGTTAAAAGTTAATTCTTGAGGGTCATGATCTGCGTATAAGTTTAGAGCCCTAGCTTATTAGTCCGTAGGGTAGAATACCCCACAATAGAATTGGAGACTCCACTGGGGACACAAATTTTACTCTTAGGGTTTCCGGGTTTGGTGAAAGATCTTTTGGTAGTTTAAAGAATTAAGTTTCAGTTTCTTTGTTGTTTTTTGTTTTCTGTTAGTCGAAAGCTAGCAGAGAGCCTGGTTATCAATACTAGTTCTCTTTGACTGACGCTCGACATTTTCTTTTCGGGACACAAAGAGGTACCCGCGGCCTGCAGAAGCCCTGCCCGCGGGTGACTCGCGCCCTAACCTTATACAGCACGCAGGTATCCACGTCCTGTAGTGGTTTCAGTAGTGTGTAGAGTCCAGGAAGCTTAAGAGGCAGTCCCCTCTTCCTCTGTCAGAAGTTTACCTTCTCAGGGGGATTTCTGGATCCTGTCTGGGTTCTGTTGGTTTATTGTCTTGTTCTTCAGTCTGTCTTGCAAGTGTCGGCAATAGGATTTAATATTACTGAGATAGTTTCTGCCTCAGCAGTCGGCCAGAAGCCTATCTGACATTCTCTCTCCCCGGATCTCCGGCACTAGAGAACGAAGATTGAATGCCCTTCTTTCCTGTGCAGTCATATCTTGGTGATAGTGTCGGTCATTCTTTGCATTTGTTTTCTTGTTTGCAAACTTTCTTTTGTTTTTTCTGTTAGAGTGATAGCATCTCAGCCTTTCAGAGACTCTAGTTGTCAGTACCAGAAGCCTTTTTCAGGACTGGACTGTCTGTGTGTGATTTTATCTTGGTTTTTAGACATACCCGTGGCCTACTTAGGGTTAGACTGCGGGTACCCGCGCTCTGTAGTGGAACAGCACGCGGGTACACGCATGCTGTCTTGGTGACAGTCCCAGGTCTGTTAGGAAACTTTTCAGCTTGGGTGGGGCAGTCATCTCCTCCTGTGGTGAGAAGAGCTCCTATCAGAGGTTTAGAGTCTGGGGCTGCACAGTCAGCAGGTTAGGGCATTTCCCCCTTAGCTTGTGCTTGTTATTTGATTTTTTGATAGAAAAGACATTCATTTCATGGTTTTTAGGCAAGTGTGGGAATTGGTGTTGTTGAGATTGCTTGGGTGCAGTTTCATGCTCTAATTCTGTTTGCGATCTGCGCTTTAAGCCAGAGTTTTTCTGTTTATTTCTCTTGGTTTTGAACTTGTCATCATTTTTCCTTGTTGTGTGATTTTACAACGAAATAAAAAACAATCTTTTGCTTCATTTTTCTTCTTGGATTGAGGATTGAGTTGTTGCAGCAGTAGCTAGGAAAGA
>JASDQU010506050.1:23286-40737 GCA_032191745.1 Picea mariana | reverse complement strand
CAGACTCTCTAAACATGAAATATCACCGAGCTTCCCTTCTTTGGGCTCGTTAAACTTACATCAAAGGACGTTACCATTGTGTATTCTATCAACCGCATTTGCATCCTTTACCCATCAGCCTAGTAACAGTTTGCGTCTGCGTTTTAACACCTTTGGCCACTGGAGGATTTTTCCAAGTATCATATCCTAGAACATCAGTCTTGTCTTTGTGCCTTGAACTTGTATGTTTGCGATCCTCGTTCCTCCCTTGTAACGTAACATTCTTTTATTCTTTTTTCAAAATATCCAAAAAGAACAAAAAAATCAAATATACCCCAAAAGGAGGATGGGAAAAGTATTTTCTTCGTCGGCAGCATTATGAGTCGCCCTTGGATAAAACACATCTATCCATTTGATGCATCAGACTATGGGATGTAGTATGACCTTAGGAAGCTTTGCTCGTTACAGATTTGTGTCCTCCACCGTTTGGTTACTCTTCATAACATATGGAGAGTTTGCATTGCCTCCTGCTTCGTAGACTTATGATTAACATATATGCTGCNGCCATCCTGAACGCCCAATCAAGTCTTTGTTCGAAATCACTGAAGCCTTCAGTCCGATCATCAAGATTATCAAGTCCATAACCGATGAGCCATCGAAGATCTCTGGGTAGTGCAGTCGTACACTCATATTACACTCCTACCCGAGTTTAGAAGATTTTGAAGTTGTTGCTCGAGCTCTGAAGTACAGCCATCAGGCCAAATCAACTTCTGAGAGATGGATACTTTCTTTGTATATCTTTCTGATTTCGAGATGTAGCTCTGCTGTGTATTGTTCACGGCTACTCTTTATAGTTATAGGATATGGATCTACAGTGTATTTGATTGGTAGCCATGCGTTCTATTTTATCTCGAGCATGGGTATGCCCGCCTCGGTGAGACATTTGATATTTTTGCAGATGGCACTTCCCGATTCCTGATTCCTGGGCTCACTTATTCAACATATCAGTACAGATTGGTAAAGAATTGGTAATGTATTTCGGCCATCAGATGATCTTCTGACCTCACACATTAGGGGGCATCTGTTATAACCCTAAATTGCACTATCCCTGCTTACCTGGCATCAGGCCAACTCATGCCTCTTCCTAGCCAAAGCCATGCTGAGAAAATCCTCAAAAAACCACTTAAAACAAGCAACTTGTGCCCTAACTTCTCACTGGGCGTGGGCAACCACTTGCTGTCCTTATACTGCACGCGGGTATCCGCGGGCTAACCCAAAACAGCCCGCGGGTACCTAACAAAGAAAAAAATCAGGAAAGTTTCCGCTGGGACACGAGGCTTTTTGTCAGTTAACTGGAACTCCGAGCCATGCATGGCCGAGAGTTCACCAAAAACCCTAGCTCCTCCTAGCCTATAAAAGGAGGGGTAGGGGTACTATTCAAAGGAGGAAAATCATAGCAAAGAAACTCTACCAAATTGCCAAGCCAGTTTTGTCCCAACCCTATAGCCTTGCCTCAAGCTTTAGGAGAAAATCAAGAAGCAGCAATTGGAGGACAAAAAGAAGAGGAAGAGTCCAGGATCAGGATTGTGGAACGGTGACTGGCCTCAGAAATCATTGTAAGTTGGTTCATATTGAAGTTAATGAAAAAGATACTTTTCCCGTCCCGAATACATGAGTCTTATCTATGTTATTTGATTTGTGTTTTTATCTCTAACCTTAGAATAGATCAGTAGCATGCATGCATAGTCTTGTCTTGATTGCAGGGAAGCTTTTAGAAGGAGCAGCAGCAGCAAGGGGATAATAAGCTCAACGGAGGATCTACTTCAGCCATCGGAAAAAGGTTGGTTCATTCTTCTCTTGTGTGCATGTGAAAATCAGGGTTTCAGATTTGGGTAGAAGGTTAAAATTTAAGTCTTGAGGGTCATGATCTGCGTATAAGTTTAGAGCCCTAGCTTATTAGTCCGTAGGGTAGAATACCCCACAACACCATCAGTGCCCAAGTTTGCTTCGTCATGACGTTGACCTCCGACCCTAAGTTGAGGACCACATAGTCTATATCATACTCTCTTCTTACCAGTCTAGTGTACTACACTGTTCAGCAAGGGGTCTATCTTTCTTAGCTCATACTGCCTGATTAGGTTTTGTAACTCTTGTACAACTTTCTCATCCTGAATTAACTTAAGACAAGTGTACAAAAATTCGATGAGCATACTTACTTCTTTTTCTTCTTTATGCACAAACGATTGATCAAATGCCTAAGGCATTCCATACTCTTTTACTTTTGGTTGTGTTCTAGATGAGGATCCTTGGTTCCTCTTGAACTTCTGTCTTGCTTCCTCAAAGATTTGTCTTTCATTCTTTGCATCAAAATCTCGAGTCTTCTCCTCAGCTTTCCTGATACCTGACTCTTCTGTGATCTTTCTTTGGGTTGTTCTATCCTCTCCTATAGCAGTGCCTCCTCTAGTAATGACATCGACTCTAGGTTCAATTCTGCGAGGTTCAACATATATCATTTTTACTTGTGGGTTCTGCTAGGGTCCTCGTATTTCTTGAACCTTAGCTAGTAGCATAGGGCATTCTTCTATGACATGCTCAAAAGAGTTACAATAATTGTAGGTTGTGCAAGGGTTCTGACAATCCCTTGCTAAGTGTCCTGGTTGTGCGTAGTTATAACAGATTATTTTTCCTTGGCCTCGGCTCGTACCTCCTCCTCTTCCTCATCCTCTGTATCCACCACAAGGAGTGAAGTTTCCTCTCCCTGGAGAGTTGTAATGCGGAGTATTTCCTTCTTACTATACTTCACCCTGAATCTTGTATATGTCTCTCGACCTCTCATGCATGAGATCATAATCTCTACAATTTCGATCATCATGCCCTACTGATTTAGAGAATGTGTTGTACAAGTTTTTGGGTGTCTAAACATACTTCTACATGTAATATCATTCACCTGGGCGATGTCTATTTATGCACACATCACACTAGGGTAGGTTAACTTGCTTCAAGGGGCTCAAAGCTCTTGAGGCCAAATACTCACGGAATAAGGGACAATGTTCCTTATCATGACCTTCTTATCTACATCTCACACACCAGACATATTCCCTTTTGTATTTTCCCTTATCTTTATTCATATCCTCGACCTGTAAAAATAAACTAGTTAGCTAAGTCAAGATATGGTTCATGCCTGAGCTCGATTCTCCCATAGGTGTTGATTCAAGCTTCATGGAGATTTCCAAAGATTCTGCCTACAATACAATCTTTTTCTCCATCAAAGGGACTTTGATGTGTGGTAACAATGCAGAGATGAACCATTCTTTGTTCTGTTCATCGGGGATATGAAAAGATAATCAATCTGTTAGGGTCTTGAATCTCTGATCGAACTCCCAAATAGGTTCTACTACCTTTTGTTTGATTTCTTTTAGCTCTATAATACATTGTGACTCTGACTTAGGTTTCTTAAACTCTACAATCAACACATTCTTGATCTCATTTAGTGGCATAGGTTGTGCCAGTCCTTGGACAAGTTTCATGTACCAGCTCAGTGTGCGGTCCCTTAGCATAGTGTTGAACTAGGTTCTCTCGATGGCTTCGTCGGTGATACTTTTAATTTTCCATATGGCTTCACATAGAAACCAATGTTGATATGGATCTTCAGATCCATCTCCTCTAAAGATAGGGATCCTCATTTCATTTTCCATAGAGCTGACTAGGCTTCTTGTCTGAGTAGATGTTAAGCTACCAGTAACAGTGCTCTGAGGGCTCTGGTGGTTCTGAGTATTCTGACTGCTAAGTACTATTGAGACAATAGGAAGATTAATGTTACTTACTTCAGTAGTCCGTGCAGTTCCTGAGATTTCTGGCTTGCTTTGGCGAAGTTCTTCAGCTTCCCATTCTTTTGTTCTGGTGGGCTCTGAATGTTCATCATCAATTAGATCTACCTCTTCTTCATTGTAGAAACCCTCTTCTCCATAGTTTTTCTTAAACAAGTTCTCAAGGTGAACCCCTCAGAATACTTTCCCACTGCACGTATGTCTTGCTTCCATGTCACTATCTTTGTCTGATATCTTGAACATTAGCCTTTTTAGGTTCGACCAATATACTGTATCTTCAAGATGTGGTTTTCATGCAAGAGCATCTTGATTCTCAGCTTCAGAAAGTGAAAAAAAATTCCTCTAGGTCCTTTTAAAAGGTATCTCTTGGCTTGGCTATACGATTATGTTCTGTCAATAACAAACTCGATGATATACCCTCCAATGGTACTATCAAACCAATGATCTACTACTCTGGATACAATGTTTTCATCTCTCTTGACCTTCTAGATCAGTGTCAGTGTCCAAACCACAGGAGGTCTAGATCTAATCTCGAACTGGGTATCGACTAACCTAGCCAACCATTCAAACAAATCCTGGTGGATTCCCCCAAAGAACATCTCATGAATGTCGGTGAAGATGTATATTTGTAGCCAATCTTCAGTACTCAGTTTAGGGTTCTTGTTCTGGGCTTCAGGGAAGTCCCTCTCTTGATCCTTTATCTACTTTTGAATCTCGGTCTTTAATGGGAACCACCTTGGCATTCCCTTAAACGTATTCCCATCCTAGCAATAGAACCATTTGTTGGCACAGGGGTAGACCCAGGGTTCACTCCAAGAGTGCACCAACAAGCCCT
Source organism: Picea mariana (assembly GCA_032191745.1). Taxonomy (NCBI): domain Eukaryota; kingdom Viridiplantae; phylum Streptophyta; class Pinopsida; order Pinales; family Pinaceae; genus Picea; species Picea mariana. The sequence goes on along the minus strand of JASDQU010506050.1, from coordinate 36,096 downwards.
ATTAGCAACACCTGAGAAGCAGATGCAGTCTCACCTGAAGTAGCTAAGAAGGGGGTTGCATGATAGAGATGTCTACAACCAGGGGAATATCAAGTGGAACTAATACAACAATAATGAAGCATTCATATATCTCATATCAACTAGATCCACTCTGTGCAACTATACATTTGATCTAACAAAATAATTCAAATAGAAGTATAAAAATGACAAAGATCTAGGCATTAATCACACATACAACACAGCATATACATGGTTCACCCTCTCTCTAGGGATACGTCCACAGAAATGTGCTTATGATATTTTAAGGTAAAGCTTACAATTATGATCTTCTCTCTTAGTCAGTAGATCTTCTATCTTATTCTCTCTGTCTCCCACCTTCTTGCACACCCAGCTGTAGGACTTGATTTTCTCACCCATATGAATATATTAGAATACCAGAAGGCTCTCACTCTCAGCACTCCTCTCTCTCATAGTATAGTAATCTATCAAACAAATATCAATATCTATACCCAACACTAGTACCACGCTGAACTAGCTCCTCTCGACCTCTATTTATACATTATAGTCCCTCACCAACATCCTTAGGTCGAAGCCTAGGTGTCAAAACCCTAATTACCCAAAACCAGAGGTGTCTAAAACCCTAGGTCAGCTTGACCCACCTTTTCATGGCTTTGCCAGCCTGTCTTTCCTCCCTTCTCGCACGGTGCTCACAAGCATCCAATGGTGGATTTTTCTTCTTGTTGAGTTGTCTACGATTCTCTTCTCTTATTGATCTATCATCTCTGATCTCCTCATTCATCAACTTGCTTTTCCGTACTTCACTCCATCTTTTCTTCTCTTTTTATTACTTCTACCTAGTGACAGTCACTATGTCTCCTGCGCAGTTCATGTTTGACCTTTTCTTCCTCGATCTTCTCTTTCTTCCATAACCAAGGGCCAACATTCATGATCCCTAATCCCTGTGTCATCTATGAAATTTGCTAACAATTCAGACTTACCATGCCGAGAGCTACAAGAAGCAGAAGTGTCGTTTCAAAGGATGGAGTATTAGATGAACCCTATGACCCCGGGTCAAGATCGTAGGTGATCTCAAAGGGAAGGTCAAGCAAGTCAAGCTCCTTGACCTCGACCTAATAGACCAAGTCTTGTTCCATTAGATGAATATAGATGTCTTTTGGAGTGTCTCTCCAGATGAGTTAGGAGGAATTTAGTTTGTGCCACAACCCAAGTTCATCAATTTGTTCAACTCTACCTTCATGAACCTTATGGACCTACTAGTTTTCAACATCACTGGAGAATTTACGAGGTGTACCAATTTTTTGATCAACAAAGTACACGACAGAAGCATGTGGTTGGATATGAGATATCCAATTCACACGGAGGACATCCACCAGCTTACTAGACTATCCATTGAAGGCGAGGATGTTTCCAAAGGTTTCCAGGGTCTTAGTAAGAATGGAAAGAAGAAGGGGGAGCCTAGTTTATATGATTGGTTTCATACACAGATGGGGAGGCGTACAACCAATATCGACCCTATACTACCTGAGACGGTTAAGACCGGTTGCTACATAATTTCTAGCAAGGTAATGAGGTCCTAGTACAAGGGTGAATGTACACTAGATGCTCTATCAGTGGCAGATTTTTATGCCAAAGGCGCTGTCTTCAACTGGTACAACTACTTACTGGAGGAACTCCTTATGGCCTGCAAGGAAGCACATGATAAAGGTGGTACTTTCACCTAAAACTACTTGTTGCTTGTGTTCGCAATGGTGAAGTGGACACCACCCGCAAGAAGACCATTGTTGCTAGAAGATAAGGGGTGATTGGAAAAGATTTTTGATCCTTGGCATTCAAGGTCAGAATTGGAGAACACCGCCTTCAACAACAAAACGTTCTCCAAGTGGTACAACAGACTGATCGACACAACACAGAGGTTGCTCATTCTACAGGAACTACTCAACTACAACATGCAGAACATAACATTCAACATGAACCACCACCATACATTTGTGTGGCCAAGGTATGCCAATAGAGGGGACTTTCACTCATGCATGCTTCCATTCTACTTGGATGAGGAGGCCTTCGACAAGGAGTTTATGTTGTGTCCTGGAGTCAAACACAACCTGCACAAGTCGAGGATGCATTTCGTTCTACCTGAAGAGCTGATAAATAAAAGGGGTCAGGAAGCAAGGGTAGGACTGAGTTTAGGCACAGAGGTATATAATAAAGAATCCCCAGCATAGACAGACTCTGACGAGGAGGAAGAGACGCAGCCACTGGAGTGCAAAAAGAGGACACTCCCTATGTTCTCGCAGTTTCTAGGGAAAGCTATGTTGAAAGGTAAGGATGTCAACGAAACACTTAGTGTTGCATTCCTCATAGAGACAGTGGCTAAGAAACTTAGGACAGGGATGTCACCGAGCAATTTTCTGAACCCCCAACCCATTTCATCCACCATCCCCTTATTGCACCTCAAAATTACTCATTTTATAGTTTCGCAAGTGTCGTCATTACAAGTTTTGTAAGTGTCGCATATTGTCCGTGAGTGTCACATATTAACTACAAGTGTTGCAAGTGTCACAAACAGTATACTGCCATCTTTCCTATGGCGTGCCTCTAACGACATCACAAAGACACTTAAGACACCCCAAATGCTAGTTTGGAAGAAGAGAAGTCACTTGACAGGAAGAGACTAGAGATTGATACCAAACTTATGATCATGTAAGTGGTATAAACAACAAGGGAGATTGAGAATTATACCTAACTTATGATCTCATAAGAAGGTATTGACAATGGAGATTGATAATTATACCTAAATTATGATCTCATAAGAAGGTATTGACAATAGAGATTGGTAATTACATCAAACTTATGATTTCATGAGTGAGATTCTATCAAAGCAATCAGTGGAGATTAATTGAGAAAAGGGGTTGGACAAGGATAACTGGAAGAAGTTGTTGCACCTTCATTCAAAGGATTGTAAGTACTTTTACTTGTTCTCATTGATATAATCAATGCTTGGCCTATTTAATTCAAACTTATGCTTGTTCCATATGATTTTGTCTGTAGTAGATGGATCTATGATTGAGCTAATCTCAGTAGAGTAGGAAGTCCATTGTATCTTTGTTTGTTCTAAAGGATCTATCAGGGAGCTCAGAATCGAAGCTCAGCTAGGACTTTGCAAGGAAAAATGTCATTAATAAGGTACATATATTTCTCCTTCTCTTTCATTTATTATCTTGATTAGATCTAAAAGGAATTCAGTTTCCATGTTAAGAACTTTTCTGTCTTGGTCTTAGGAGTCTAGAGGCCAAGAGGGAATCCACTTGTCCRCAGGGGGATTCACCTACAACAGAAATTGATGACTCCACTAGGGAGGATACTCTGATTTTTGTTTCCATTCCTATATATTGTTTTTGCCCTTTTCCCACTRATTTGATCTTCTCCACATTGTATTTTTATTCTTAGATTGGTTTGATTGCCTCTTTATGTCATCATGATCACCTTGATTGACTGAATTTTCTTGAACTTATTAGTTTCTRGGAACTTTTCTGAGCTTTTGTAGTAGAGCGCTCCCCTGCCCTTGCTAGCACAGCACCAACACTCCTTTTTGGTCTTACACATAGTGTTGGAGTGCTCTRGTACCCCTTACACCAGAGGGCTATCCCATTTTCAGTGAAAAACCCTCTGGTTTTTCAATTTTCTGGGTTCAAATTTTTTTCTTTGCACTTGCTCAAGGTATCATACTMTCAGTCCATATTGGTATTGTCCTTCAAACACCTTATTTCTAAGAATTCATCCTCTTTTGTTTGGATTTTTTGACATTTTTCCTTACTTTGCATTTTCTCCTTCACGATTTGGACTCAATTTGTCGTTTTCTTCTCGTTTATCTGAATGAGTGAAAACTTTGTAAGGGGTTTCAAAGGTATTTTGTACTTTTCTTTCTGATCTTTGAGTCATATTGTCCAAGCTCTTTCTCCTTCCTTTTGAATTTTTGGATTTTTGTTTTTTGTTTGATCACAACAAGGGTGTCTTTTGGTTCATGTGAAGTTTTCTTCTAGATTTCTTAAATATCACAACTCTCGAAGTCCGATTAGCATAAGAAGATTTAAATCTACTGGTTATCAGTCACATACAAACATTTTAGCATTGCATTGGATTCCTTATTGAGGACTATTGCATGAGGTCATTTCATCTTAGTGTTTGACAGTGAAAGGAAAATCCTTCTCCTTCCCTTAATTAGACATTCATTGAAAGAAAAGATTTCTTATCATTTCTTATGCATTTTTTGGGAACTGAGTCATAATATCACTAGTATTCACTCTCATACACCTGTGAGTAAACAAAAACAACTAAAATCAATGCTTAACTAAAATTTATCAAACTTTTTACATCTTTGTTAGCAAACCTACATTAGTTTAAGGTGTAGGGATTTGGAATAAGGTTTAAAGGATAACTTCCCAAAGCTATCAAACAAACTTAGCATCATTCAATAGGGAGAGAAAATCTAGTTGTCGTATAGGCTTTCTAGGATCCCCCTCTCACACAGGGGTTACGCACAAGGTCGCACTCGAGAGAATTACAGAGATTATCCCTCTGTGGTTCAACTATTTGTAGTTGTAGGATTGTATATTGGGGGTCACTTGAGGGTATACCCACAATTATGTGTGGGAGCCTCTTGAGTTGATTTCGGACTTGTTATCCTACCCATACATTTGGATCGGACTATCAAATGTACCCACCCAGGGGATGACTATGAATTGGTGACCTTAGTAGCCATAATCTTTAGGGTCTCACACAAGGTGACGGTGAAGGGAAGTCTCACTATACCTGGAGCAGACATTGTTCAAACTCACTCGGGCTCCTTGGAGGGTAAATCCACAATTACTACGTAGAAGCTTGCACCAAGGCGTAAGTCCATTAAGTAGGTCACCAACGTAACAGATCCACTCGCTCTATCCTTGCCTCTTCCTATTTTGATCTTGCGACGTTGGATTTCATCACCAACTAGTGGTTTGATTGTGGGAAGGTTTTGTTTGATTGTTTGCTTCTCAGATTCATAGCGTGTGTTGGTTTTGTTACTTAATGGACCTTAGGTCGAGTCAGTATTAATGGAATCAAATCCTGAGAGTACCAATGGGGGAACCCCTTCTCCTAACGAACCTTATACCTTTCCTTCTTTTGGAAACTTTGGTCCTTCGTACATTACCACAATGAGTCTTCCGGGACTCACCCTCACATTACTGGTTTGGTTGTTCCCCACTTTGATGATCTTGAATCCTCCCAATGTTTCAAATACACCTAATACTTTAGATGTCAGTACACCACCCACACATCAACCTCATGTCGAATTTTCACCTTCTTTGCCCATTAATTCTCCTTCCCTTTCTCCTTATTCGTCTAGTGAAAGATCTAAAGCAAGTCATCAGGTTGATCAGAAGAAGAAGAAATGGAAAGAGAGGAAGAAGAAGAGCCCAAAAAGGACCAAGGCCCCAACAACATCAAATGTTGGATCCAAGTAACCAACTATTAATAGTACTGGGAGTGTTGATGAGGTCAACAAGATAAAAATAAAGAATCTGAAACCCAAATTCCCTTGTAGTCTTTGTAAGGGTGACCACTTTCTGAGGGATTTCCCTGGTATTCCCAAGGTATTATAATTGTGGTCCTCCATGTCATCGGACTCTGTTGGACATGCCAGTGATACCCTGTCAACTAGTGATGTTAAGGTTGGTAAGAAGAAGACAACTGTCAAATTCCCTTGCATGTTATGCAAAGGTGATCATTATTCTCACCTTTGTCCTTGTATGGATGAGGCTTATTCTCTTTTGGAAAAAATTCAACTTCCAAAAGGTTATTGTAAGTTTTCCCCCAACCCATCGTTAGTTGATAGACTAGTCAATCCGGTTCCATCCTCGGTCGTTGTGGTTGATTAGGTGGTCAATCTAGTTTCCTCCTCGATTGAACCACAAACCCAAGTAGTTGATCCAATTCCGTCATCAATCATCCATACACTTCATCAAAAGAGTGTAACCCAAGTAGTCTATTCATTTTCATCCTCGATCGATCCCACTCTCCCATTAGAGAGTGACACCAAAGCGTTCGATCCATTTCCACCCGTTGACCCCATTGTCCCCTTGGAGAAGGAAAACCAAGTGGTCGATCCAGTTCTGTCTTCAGTCAATCCCACTCCTCCTTTGACGAGTGCCAAATTGGTTGATCCAGTCCCTTTCTAGATTAGTGCCACCCTTCATCTGAAGAGTGCCAAATTGGTTGCTACAGTTACGTCATCAGTCAATCCCACTCTTCCTCTAAAGAGTGCCAGTGTGGTCGATCCGATCCCATCATCGATAGATCCTACTCTCCCTCTATAGAGTAAAACTGATACTGCCCACATTTTTCTCGTTGATACAAAATCTACCATCCTGGGGGGCATTCCTCATTCTCCCGCGAAACCCCCTCAATATATGAGGTGATCCTTTTTTTATTGGGGTGCGCTAATAGAACCTCATCCTCCCTCTCACATTCCTTTCTAGATTACAGTGAAGGTTTTTGGTCGGGACATTCCTCAAACGTTGATAGATGAAGATGCATCCATTAGTATTTTTTCCTATGTTGCTTGGCATGCTTTGGGTTGTCCTTAGCTTGTGTCAGTTACACAGAATCAGTTAGCTTTTAACGGAAGAACTAGTCAACCTTTAGGGACTCTTCCTCAGTTTTCAGTAACTTTGGGAGGGAAAACTGTCTTTATTGATGTCATGGTAGTCTGAGGCCCCTTGGATTTCTCTTTACTCCTTGGTTGGGGTTATGTATATTCCATGAAGGCTATTGTGTCGACTCTTTTTCGTGTGATATATTTCCCTCATGATCGAAGAATTGTGACTATTAATCAACTTTCCTTCATCGGTCCTGACTGGATTACCTTCCTGAATGGTTCTTATATGACGACAGTCTTGGCCCCACCGCATGTCAATTATGTGGCGTTGTCTCCCATGACTTCGAATCTCTATGATTTGGATCTGGTATTTAACATGGTGATCTCTTCGGTAGGGCTATTAGAGCCTGATCTCCTTACCCCTGATGAGGCCCTCGACATGTGTTCCTTCCAGAGTGATTTTCTTCCATCCAATGAAGATCTCTTGGAATCCATGACCAATTTTTGTCCCTTGACATGGTGTTCTTCCAGAGAGTTAATTTCTTAGAAGCCATGATCAAGAATATTTCATGAACATAGTTTCTCTTCTCTGTGGGAAGCTCGTTAAAAAATGAAATAGAGGTCACGAGCACAATTTTTCTTCTCTGTGGCAAGCTCGTTAAAAAATGAAACAAAATCTTTTAGCATAGTTTTTCTCTGTATAGAAAGCTCGTTAAAAAATGAAACAACAATCTGGGGATTGAACTTGGAGCCCTGAGCATAGTTATTTTTCCTGTGTCAAGCTCATTAAAAAACAAAACAGTCTCTTCTCTTGAACCATCATTTCATCCACCCTTATCCTTTTTCTCCATCTAGTAGAGAAATTGGTGACAACCTCAAAGTCGGTGAATGAATTGAATATTGGAGGGCATGTCTCCAACCTTTAATGATCATTCTAGAGTTAATCCCCCAGCTTTCAAGCTAGGGGCATACCGAGCTTAGTCTTTGTTCTTCCTCATGCTCGTAAATACATGAGAATGAAAGCGGGTAAACTTTTATCTCTTTTTCAGACCTACATGGATAAACGAGAAAGGAACTCCCTGGAGTCATCTTTGAGCTCTTTTTAGACTCTCTAAACATGAAAATATTATTGAGTGATCTTGCTTCCTTTCCCACTCGTTAAAAGGTTTGAAATGGCATCTTTCGAGTGATAATTTATCTCTTTGTCGGCCTCGCGAGACTAACATTACGAAAAAGGACAACATTGGAGTCATCTTTAAGTTGTTTTCAGACTCTCTAAATATGAAAAACCACCGATTTTACCTTCTTTGGACTCGTTAAACAATCATACATTGAAGGGCCCATATGGGATCGAACCCTTACTTCTTCCAGTTTGTTAAACAAAGGAAGAGGGACTTATCGAAGGTGAGTCATATCAAACATGTGTTACCCTCCTTGAGCTCATTAAATTAAAAAGAGGTACTCATCTATCTGGATGGGGGAAAAATTGAAAGAAGTAAGCCAAGCAGTTTTTTGAGAACACTACCAGTAACTCTTACGGTTGCCCTTTAACATAGAACTTTGTCTTTGCACGAATTGTAATCCGTTGAACCTCTACACTGAGCCAATCCTTTGAGTTTCTTTTACTCCTTTGGGTCACCTGACAAAAGTCATAGCATCCACTGCATCATCAATTTTTGGTCCATGTCATGTTTTTGTTGTTGTGCCTCAGTGTTCAAGGGAAGTATCTACCTCGATATTCAACCATCACAAATATCTTGTTTCAATACCCATGTCATTCCATGTTCATTCAATCTACCAATTACATCTTTGTGTAGGTTTCATGTCATTGATGGGGGATACATCAAGGCCCTCCTTTGACGAGTCTATTCCTGTCGAATTCAACACATTATCCAGGGACTCAGACTTAGAAACTAGTTAGTACCTTGGGACCTGCATGCCTCAATGGAAGGCCTCCTCATGCGACAGTGGATTTACATAATTGACCTTTGATCAGATAATTCCATGGATGTTTGACTTCATCTCATCTATTCACATTCGTCAGAATGTACTAGAGTACCTTGGGAATCATTGACATCAATGGTGATTTCCCTCATGCTTGTTAATGGTTTACATCATTGACCAGTAATCAAATGGTTTCTTCCATGTTCGACATCAGGGCATCTATTTGCATGGTTAGATTCATACTTCATCAGGATCAATAAGAATACCCTGGGTTGAGTGTCATCACTCTTATGTATACTTTTCTCAAGTTGCGAAGGATTTCTTTTGAACTATGACACATATACTGTTACATAGATCCACTTTGTATTGGTCTTGGCTATGTCTTGTCGTCTCAAAGATCCATTGTGTATTCTTCATGGCTATGATTAGTTCAGGTCATAGGAGTATATATCCACATTCTATCTGCAGTGGCTATACTATTTTTTCAATATAATTATAGATCCACAGTGTATTTTATGGAAGTCATAATTAAAAATTCTTTATCACTCAAGCATAGGTATGCCTGCCCTGGGTTTTGAAACATGTCATAATATTTGTTTGATGGTTGTGTGTATCTTTTTCCGGTTTCTTTTCGTCCATACCCTTGCTTGAAAATGTCTACAAAGTACTTCAGTCATCATCCTCTTCTAACTTCGTACTTTGGGGGGCAATCTGTTACATATCAAAATTACTCACTTTGATAGTGTCGCAAGTGTCGTCATTACAAGTGTTGTAAGTGTCGCATCTTGTCCACAAGTGTCGCATCTTAACTGCAAGTGTTGCAAGTGTCACAAATAGTATACTACCATCTTGCCTATTTCATGCCTCTAACGACATCACAAAGAAACTTAAGACACCTCAAAGGCTAGTCTGGAAGAAGAGAAGTCACTTGACAGGAAGAGACTAGAAATTGATACCAAAATTATGATCATGTAAGTGGTATGAACAACAAGGGATATTGAGAATTATACCTAACTTATGATCTCATAAGAAGGTATTGACAATGGAGATTGAGAATTATACCTAACTTGTGATCTCATAAGAAGGTATTGACAATGGAGATTGGGAATTACATCAAACTTATGATCTCATGAGTGATATGCCATCAAATCCATTAGTGGAGATTACTTGAGCAAAGTGGTTGGACAAGGATAACTGGAAGAAGCTGTTGCAACTTCATTCAAAGGATTGTAAGTACTTTTACTCATTCTCATTAATATAATCAATGCTTGGCCTATTTCTTTCAAACTTATGCTTGCTCCATATGAGTTTGTCTGCAGTAGATGGATCTATGATTGAGCTAATCTCAGTAGAGTATGAAATCCATTGTATCTTTGTTTTTCCTACATGATCGAAGCTCAACCAGGACTTTGCAAGGACAAATGTCATTAATAAGGTACATATCTTTCTCCCTCTCTTTCATTTATTAGCTTGATTATATCTAAAAGGAATTCAGTGTCCATGTTAAGAACTTTTATGTCTTGGTATTAGGAGTCTAGAAGCCAAGAGGGAATCCATTTTTCTATAGGGGGATTCACCTACAACACCCCTGCACTTGCTCAACGTCTCAAGAAACCCATATCATAGATATCTAGGATGATCTTGAGCCTGACACCACTCCATCCACCACCATCATCACTAAGAAACCTTCATCACCAATAAATACCTATTCGCCACCTCCATAAACCTAAATTCTATCTCAAACTAGTGATCCATAACCTATGCAACTGGATCCCCCAGAAGTACCTGAACATAGGTTGCAACTAACTAGCCCAAACGCTGAAGCCCAGGACCAACAAATCATACCCTTTGTGTCAATCCAAAACACTTTTTCTTCCACGGATGTGCAAGAAGGACCAAAGCTACAATCCATAAGTCCGCAACACACTTCCTTAATGACTAACATTGAGGGTGTTGTTGGAAGCGCAACCCCAGAAGCCAGGGTTCACACAGAAGCAAAGATATCAGAGTTTCATAAGGAACCTGAGAAAACTTCAGGACAAAACACAACATCAATGCGGGAACAAATGGAGCTAGTCCTCCAAAACCCTCAGTAGTGCGCATAGTTTTTGAAACTCTTCTTGGCCAGAACAAAATTTTTAATGCTCCTACCATCAATGTTGAGGTTGAGGATTGCCTATAGGAGAGGAGGAGGTGGAGACTCCCTCAGAGCATTCAATGACCAATGGACTTCCACTACAGGTCCAACCACCCAGGGATGTCACCCCTTCTACCACTGACCTTGAACAGTGGCTAGCAGCGCATCTCATTGGAATGATCAGAGCCTCAACCAATGAACTAGAGAAGAGGCTCCAGTAGGCTGAAAGGACTGCAAAGTTTGCAAGGGAGGAAGCACTCCTTCCTCAAGTGTGAAAAACACAGAAACAATAAGCCAAGATCCAGGTGGAGCGGAAACTGGAATGATTCTAGAAGAGGCTTGTTGAAGCATGGCCAGAAATAAGGAAGGTAGCACCCCAACTACCAGAATCCAGTGTTGTAGGAGAACCTGAGCATCAAATCGAGCTACTCCAAGGGGCATGGTCACATTTGGCCATTCGTGCAGATAATATGGAAGTGCAGTTGGTGGAAATCCAACAGGAAATGGAACAATAGCCTCGAAATTCGCAATAACAGATGGAGAAAATAGTGTTGGAAGGCAACAATGCTTGAGCAGCCCACACCAGTGCACAACTGAGTGCACAAAGATATTCCGAGAAGTCACCGACTGGATGGGAATTATAGTAAGGCACAACCAAACTTTAGAGGATGTACATGCAAGAATCTAGTTCCTCAATGAAGAAGTTTCGATCACCATGGACCCACTTGAGCAATAAGATAAATTTGATTAAATTCAGCAAGCGGATAATGAGTTGAATGCTCTGTTTGAGGCACAATCCATAGCCAAGAAGGAGTTGTGTGAATTTTGATCTGGCGTTCAGACAGTATATATGAAAATGCATCAGGTAGATGTTATAGCCAACTCTGAATGGAATTGTTTGGTCGCATCCAAGCCCAAAGGATGTATCACATATGCGACTCAACAGTTTGTAGTTGAGGCCTCACTCCTTGCCAGGAAGTGGTCGAAGAAAATTGGGAGTTTCTAGGAAGTCAGGAAGCAAGCCTTAGATTTGGTCCCAGAGTTGGGCCCTTCGTTTGAAGAGGTAGAGAAAGAGAAAGCGCAAGAAAAAGAGGAAAGCAAAGCAAAGAAGGAGGACAAGGGAAAACACCAGTTACTCCTAGAATCTGCAAAAGAGCATAGTACTTGACTCGAGGGCGAGTCAAGGCTTATGGTCGGAGCCTGTTGGGCCCTTCATTTTTGGGTTTGAAGCTGCGCAAGAAGGACTACAGTCCCAATTTTGGTTAAACACAAATTGCACAAGCTACAAAAAGCACCGGACAGTGGAGCAAGTAAAGAAACATAAATCGGTTGTAGAAAGGGACAACGCAACACCAGCAAGGAAAAAATAGTTACAACAAAACATGAAAGCATGCAAGCCCAAATCCAAAAGATCCCACTCAACTTATATATGAGATGCATACTATTGTAAAAGGGTTGCCTAGTTGGATTGGGTTGGGTTCTAGCTACTGTTATTGTTTGGCTGATATAGTTGGCTATTGTTGATAAGTTCGGATGGCTGATATGTTGTTGTTGATTAGTGTTTGTTTGGTTTTTGGTTGAGGAAAGGTTCTGTAAATGTAATATGTATACAATTTTGGGGAAAATGGGTAGATAGAGCTCCGTGACATGAGTTTCGAGCCAGAATTTTGTAATAGAGTACTAATTTGTATCTCTGAGATTATATCTCTGAGAGGTTCTGATACTAATATATAAAGAAGGACCCAAAATTTTGAAATATAATGTGTCATTCTGTGTTCATGCTTATGAATTGTATCTTTATAGTACTTCTTTATCCTTGGAATTCAAGGTCAGACTTGGCATTTGTTGGGGCTCATAAATGTCCTATTTTCATCCACCTTTCCCTTCACTATTCCTTAGATTTCATCGCCCTATTAAACCTTCATCATATCATTTTCATAAATACATTTGGGTTTCACATTATTATTTTCCACTTTATTCATTTTAGTATTAAAAGTGAATTTATGATTAAATATTAGAAAATATACATGTTTTCATATATATCTCAATTATGTGTGAGCTTTGTAATGTGTAG
>JASDQU010506050.1:5465-17854 GCA_032191745.1 Picea mariana | reverse complement strand
CATATTTATAAATGATAGAGGATTCAAAATATTAACACAGTTAAATGATTAATATCCCTTGTGAGGTTTCATCTACTATTTAATTCAACTGTGAACCCCCAACGACACCAGGATGGAGGCCTATGCTCACGTACATGAGTCCAACTCAACTCATTAATTACAAACTAAGTTGTTCAAAGAATCACCCTCTTGAGAAGAAAGGCTATTCTCATAAAATGGTTGGAAAATATTTTTGTTCATTTTTGCAATCATTTTATAAAGGAAAGTTATCTTATCTACCATTTCCACTTCCACATGTCAAGTTATTATGTGGATCACCAATCACATAATTGAGTCTTTCAGCTTTATTTTGGTAGTGCTTCCAGAACACACCCTGAGGGGATGTTCCTCATAATATGGACTTCCTTCAGCTTAGATGTCAAGTCTGAGGCATGTCTATTCTACCAAATTCACCTAGGACTTGCACCTGGCCTCAGGCATTTTTAACATGCCATTTGGGTGGGATAGACCAAAGTGAGAGCGGAGCCCTGAGGAATGGCTCGGGCTAATGTTTCACCTTTGAGTGGTGACATGAGTAGTTTCTTATTTAGTCTGGGAATGGTTAAAGTGTTTGCAGCAGATTCAAAACAAAGCAAGAGACAAGGAGCAAGCATGGCTCATCTCCAGTAGGCTAAATGTGTTGTCAATAGACTTGGTAGCAATTCCATTAGATCATCTTCCTTGGGAAGATCTCTGAATCTTCTATTTAGATCCTTTAGATCTCTACAATCATTGGTGTCTTTTCTTTCCCTTGCTCAATAAATCTTTCTATATTTGTTCTCATTTATCCACTACAAGTCTCCAACATCATAAGTGCAAAGTAGTTCCTCCTGTCATGTGAATTTGTCTCCAACTTACTTCCTGGAAAAGAAATGCATGAAAGGTGTTTTGAAGATGTTATGGCTGTGAGAATTTGGACAGTAATTTGTCACTATAGAACATCACTTCATGGCCTCGTAAATATCAAATGGACACAAGCACTAGGAACTCTAAAATCATAATGGACATTCAAAAAAAAAAGATGCACAGAGGTCTTCTCACTACTGAGGCATTGAGGGAATCTTTAAGGGCCAATTATTCTTGTCTTAGCTAGGTCTTTGGCTGTTAACAGATTTCCATGAGAAAGCAGCTAAAATAACAAGTCCATAATAGGAATTGAATAGGTCAACCATATCTTATTCCATTTGATTTCTAGAGAGAGGAGAGTTATCTTTTCCAAGAAGCAGATGATATCCCTGTTTGACTGTTATTGACGGGCGAAATTGTCCGTCCGTCAATTCAGAGAGTGGAACCGGTCCGAGGTTGTCTAAATAACCCAAGCCGTTTGGAATGAACCACCCTGATAGGTTTAACAGCTCCGTTGGCCGCTCTAAGGTCCTAATAAAACCAAAGAGAAAACTAATCTAAACTAACTAATCTATCTAAACAAACTAAAACTAACTAAACTAATAAAACAAACTAAAACTAAATAAAATAAACTAAATAAAACTAAATACAAGAAACTAAACTAACTAACAATAAATAAAAACAAACTAATACTAACCTAATTAAAACAAACTACTAAATTAAACTAAAACTAAATATAAACTACTCTAACTCTTCTATATACAATCTACTAATTACTATTACACTAACTCTAACAATTAAATATCTAATTCCCAATTGAATTACAACTTATTCACAAATATACAATATCTACAAGTAGCAGATTTGAATAAAACCTGTAAAACTCATGTGTTTTCTGCCCTAAGACAGCCAGGGATATTTTATGATTTTATGATTTTATGAATAAGAAATAAAACTTACTGAAATTAAACGATCTAATATATTTACTGAAATTAAACAATCTAATATACTAATTCTACCTATAAATCTAACTAAACTAATATCTAAATTAAACTACTAGTAAATACACTCAACAAACAACAAACTGACCTGGAAACGCTCCTAATTTGTCCCGTGTATGATGACTTCGAAGCTAGTAGGAGGAAGGAAACTCGCACCGGTTAATCCATAAGCTTCTCATAAACGATAGGCTATGCTGCTGTTTGAGTTATTTCCAGGACAAACAAGACATAAAAAATCATAACAATTATATGATTTATAAACCTCTGCAATAAGGGAAACCTGTTATGCAAAAACTTATATTTAATAATTCAACTTATGAAGAAGAGAAATCTTCAATTCACAAACTGAATTAAGCAATTGCTATGTTTTTTAAATGCTTGGAAGAAATCAGATATGGATTACAGTGATTAAAATTATATCATTTGCACATGATTAAGATAGCTAAAGTAGTCATTAACCAGATACAAATTGATATACACAACATGAAACAAAATATTGATATAATGAGAAGCTAAAGTTGTAACAAAACACCAAATTCTGCCTTAGTCTGTATTGAAACTCCATATCCTTGTTCTCCCACAAATGAGGATGATCATTATTACAAAAATAATAGGTATTTGTAAGTCTCTCCACAGGGTAAAACCTCCCTATGGATAATATCAAACTGTTTTACATAATCTAGGAAGATATTCCCAAAATCAACTAAACTAGGAAACTAAAATGCAAATGAAATATTTCAAATATCCCCTAACTGCTCATCAAATCCACTGTAATTTTGAATTCATATGCAATAGACAAAAAATATCAAGTTATAAATATATTTCATCAACTAAACAATAAAAATCTAATTCTACAGACTTAGCTACAAAATCATCTGATTCTGTAGCTAGTCTAAAATAGCATACAGGCTCAAATAGAAATCAAATCAAATCCAATTTTCTTTCAATAAACATAAAAACGAATCACTAATGATTCAAATGATTTTATCATTCAAATTAAACAAAATCAAAAGTGATTTAATCGAAATAGGGGTGGGAATACTCTCTTTCACGGTTACCATAAAATCAGGTCGAACAGTAACAAGACTGTTCCATATCCAATTAAAATCAAATAGGATCAAAATCCAATAACCAGATAGAGAGACAAGCATGCTCTATTTCGATTTCCATCATAGTCGGGTAGACAGAATCGAAATCAAATAGTCTTACATATTCTTTCACATCCAATTCGAAAGTAGTGCAATCAAGCAAATCATATGCAACGTTGTGTTTTTCCAAAACAGAAGATACGATCAGATCAAGATAGAATCGTTTTACAATTGTTATAACTGTCATGACATTAAACGGTTCGTGCCACAGGTAAATTTATTCAGACAGATACGAGGATCAATTCATACAAAATCATAACCAGATTGATTCGGCTTTGACCACAATCACGATAGAATTGACATAAGTGCATATAAGCTCGATTTGATTTGAACGAAATCAATAATTCCAAACAAATCGCGACTGGGTTTAATATAGAAACAAATCATGAATTCAATATCATTTGACAAAACCAATAGAAACAACATATCCATCGTAAATACAAATCCAACTGATAACAGGGTCAATATAATAGTAAACCAATACGAAGTAACCGACTGGGTTTTCCACATAACCGTTATGAATTGATTTGGATATATTTTAGGATCATATTGAGAATAATCCGAATTGTATTCCTGTTGATCGAAGGTCATATGGGACATGAAACTGTAACAATTAACCATAATTGCCAATCATAACTTATACATTATAATGAAATCGAATTGAAACTTGATTGTGTTCAAAATTTAAATACGAGAAACAGCTTGTGTCTATAATAGATACAACCGACTTCAATTGACAGCAAAGTATCCAATTTAAGCTAAATCAAACCAATCAAATCCATACTACGATCAATCAAATCGAAGAAAATCCAATCAAAGCTAAACTGGGAAAACGAAATTCCATTAATCAAAACAAAACTATGTACATAATGCATACTTATGTGACAGAGCGAATCCACGCTGTAAACATAGCTATTCAAAATCAAATTTGAATTCATTATATAAAAAAGTGATAGACATACTAGTGAGGCTTCTCAAGCTATTCCAACTTTGAATTCACGACCACTGTAGCTGACTCCACATTTTTAAACAAAATAGAGCCTGTCATCCTCTGTTTCTTATCAGTGGCTTGCAATTTAGCCTTTTGACTGGTAAGCCGTGCAACTTGGTCCTCCAAAGAATGAATTCTAGACTGTAGCATTGGCACATCAAGATAATACCTCTCTAACCATGAGCTACATTGATCACAGGGTGGCAGTGTAGGTTGAGGCAGAGTAGGAGAGGGTTTGGATGAATGACCGGGGGTGTCACAAGGCAGCTTAATGTTTGGGTAGTTAGGGTCATTTTGTAGGCAAGGGGGTAGGTTTGTCACAAATTCATATGAGGATTTGATACACAGACCTTCCGAATAGGGGTATTCACTAGCCAATAAACGCTCCACTTCTGAGTCGGAGTCTTCACTCACCACGATAGGGCTAGATTGACCGGAGGTTTTGGTTTGTTCCTCGCCATTCGAGAAATTAGACGAGCATTCTTTTTTCCTTTGGCATTTGCAGTAGGTTTGCCTTTATGCCTTTTATCCATAGTCTTAACAGTCTCGACATCCTTGGTCATAGAGTGGGGTAGGTCGATAGGTGAGTCAGGCAAGGGTTTAGGTAATAGAATGTTGTAGGGTACTGGGGGTACAGACTTGTCCTTGCTCACCACAATTTTATCAACCTGTGGTGGGTTTGAATCCTCAAAATCATTGCGAGCAAGGAAATCGTTCCAACAATCTCCGTGTAACCCCAAATGATAGACAACAATCATTTTAACCAGCCCATAGTGAAAAAGGCTGCTATCAGCCTGGTCCCTTTTGCATTTCTTAGACATTTTAAATAGGCTTCTATGAAAGTAATAAGGCATATTAAGTTGATAGCCCATGAAAACCATAAGAAAACGAAGGTGGTGTAGGAAAACAAACCTGTATCGACCCTCGCAGGTGATAAACTGTTTGATTATCATCAGCAAATCGTGCCAACGTTGCTTGAGCATGTCCACAGGCAAACCTTTATCACAGGAGCTAACCTTACGCGACTGGAAGAGCAGTGTCCGAGGGACTTCTTCCACTTTGCAATTTTTTGACCATCGTTGTCCAGCGGCAACTAAAACCGTAGCTAAACTGAGAAATTGCTCGTCAATTTTCAATTGAACATCCCCGACCTTGGCTCGACAACCATCAAAGGTCATGGCGAATTGCCTAGCAATGCAGAGGTGAAAACCCTTGAATTTCTGTATGAACGGGAGCCACCCATTGTCCTCGAGGTCACTGCGGGCACTGTTGAACATCAACAGAGCCTGGCTACCATTGGGTTCAGCCCTCACGACTGGAGCCATGGTGCGAACACATGGTAAGGGTTTGGGTAACATTCACCAATACACAGGAGCAGAGTCATTAATAGCTACGAACGATCAAAGAGGAAGCATTAATGTGTGCATGCAAGGGTGGTGGAGTTATTCACCACCATGCATAATAATAATGGAAAAGTACAGCCGCCAATTAATCCTCTGTTCAATCAATCATAACATAGCTCAAAACCATATCATTTGTTCAACCAAAGAATTAAACGATGAGTGGTATGCCAACATGCCATTAACCATAATCTTTCAAACCATGAATATTCAATGTGAAATCAAACTCAAATGTTAACCACGCGCCATTGCATAAATGTGTAATCAAACATTTTTAAAACATTGTGGCAATCAATAATTATAGAATTGACAAGCCAAGAGCTATAAAAATAAGGATCACATCGCATAAAAACAAAATAAACCATGACCCCTATGCAATTTGATGACTAGGAAAATCCCAAACAATATAAATCTATATGCTCAATGCCTTATCAGTTTAATAAAATCAAGTTGCGCAACCAATATAAAAATGTCCAAATAGGGATAGTTTGAAAATTCCTTTTAGCCACATAATGATAAACCAAAGGTAAGTGCCACTCAAAATATCAATGAAAAGATCATGACAGTTCAAATAACGATGGAGGATTTTTCACGCTTACAGTCGTGAAAACTAAATTGAGACCAATTTGCAAGTGTCGCAAGAAATGAAAATATCGTCTATTTGCAAAAAAGCGACGACAATTTGAAGTTTAGAAGACATAGGTGTAGGCAGCTTAAGGGCAATAGAAAAAATTGAATTGGCTGCCAACAATGGCGACACACTGGTAGAAGTAGTTATCTCTGTCAAAAGAAATAAATTCAGATTAGGACAGCAAAGAAAATTTCAACTCAAAAACAACAACCAGAAAATCGTACAAACATCATCATTTACCATCTTTTCCAGCAATGTTTTAAAAGATGAAAACTAATAACAGTCTTAAGATCAGCAAGTCACGATATTAAAGATAAAATATTCAATACTATTGGCATGGCCACTGCTGCCAGCAGGCGTCCATAGCCTCGACAGGGTTTCCATTTAACCCACTCTGACATCTGTATCCTGTCAAGAAGTTCTAGATCAGAATAAAGGACATTAAAGAGGTTTGTTATATTTTTTCATAGATTTTCATGTACCTGACATTGCTTCACTGCCAACAGGCCTGTTCATCACCCCGGCAAAGTTGTCTTGGTGCCATGCATGCATTTACCCGCTGCCAGCGGACCTGTTCAACATCCCGGTGGGTTTACAAGCACTTCCCACAGCTCTTATTAATATTTTTATTTTGTTTTCTTTTGTAGATATAGGAGCGGGGTGACACTAAAAGTCTTGATATTTTAACATATTTTTAGACCTCATTAGAATTTTGAAACACGGTCCTTTATTCAGCTCCAGAAATGTTTTATTTACAAAAACAACTTACTATGACAGGGACACATCTTTTTGAGTCATTCCTTTATGGAAAAGGGATAGCGTAAAAAGATAATATATGATCATGAAAAACTTTGCTCAGAGATTGAAATCAGTAAACTTCTTTCAAACAACAAAATTTCCCAACATAAATATTAGTTTCAGAAATATATCACTGATGTTCGTACAATCTTTCAGAAGTTATTTTAGCGAAGAAATTTTTCTATGGTCTCTTTCTGAATGGATCAATGCACAAGTATGCATATCTTTCAAAAAACACAAAGAAACTGATCAATTCAAATCAAAACCAAAATAGAAAGGAAACGAAAAAATGCAAACAAAAGAAATATTTACGTAATATACAAGGGTAGTTATCAAGCAAAGTATCTTTTCAGGGCTTGGCCATTCACCGGATAGGTGTCAAGCTGCCCTTCAAGATTCTGTAATCGAAAGGAACTAGGACCCAACTTTTTAGCAATTAAAAATGGCCCAAGCCATAAGTTTTGAAACTTGGTGTGCTCACCCTTTCCTTCGTGTGGTTTGTCCCACTTCAAGACGAGATTGCCTACTTCAAAATTCCTATCAAAAGCAGAATTAGAATCGAACCAGCTTTTAATTAATTGTTGATGTTGGTCTAACTTACGCTTAGCTTGGGTTCTTACTTCTTCTAACTTCATCAAAGCATTAATGCGGCTTTCTAAAGGGGGACAATCTTCTTCTTGGACCTTTTGTGACAATTGAAGTGAAGGAAGAAGAATGTGAGGTGGCAGGATGGCTTCTCTGCCATAAACGAGAAAAAAGGGGGAGTTACCTATAGCGTCTTTGGGTGTTACCCTATCAGCCCATAGTGCATTCAGCAGTGCATTGTGCCAGTTCTTGTGATTTTCAACCACAGTTCTCTTGATAATTTTGATCAAGTTCTTGTTTGTTGATCCTGCTAAGCCGTTGCCCTGGGGGTAGTAACTAGCAGAATACTTCATCTTTATTCCTTTCTCCAAAGTGAACTCACTCATCTCTAGAGAGGAAAAGTATGAAGTGTTATCAAAGACTAGACAATCAGGGATACTAAAACGAGTGATGATATTTGAGTTTAGAAAAGCGATCACCTGACTTGTGTTAACGGTTCTTAGCGCAGCGGCTTCGGACCATCGAGTAAAGTAATCAGTGGCTGTCACAATATACTTGTGTTGTTGTGAGGATGGAGGGTTAATAGGACCTATGATATCAAGGCCCCATTGCTGGAAAGGAGAATCGACTGAAATGGGTTGCAAGGGGAAGGCTAGTTTTTGCAACCGCCCTGATGCTTTCTAACAGATGATGCATTTATGACATATAGCATGGGCATCCCTAAAAAGTGTGGGCCAGTAGTAACCGGCTCTTAAAACCTTATGAGTAGTGGTATCGCCACCGAAGTGACCACCAGCTTCTCCTGCATGCAACTCAAGAAATACTTTTTCTGCTTCGTCTTTTTCAAGAAAACGCATCAGTACGCTGTCAAAACTTTGACGAAACAGTATACCGTTAACTAGATGAAAGGAGGTGGAATTTAGTCTCAACGCTCTTCTTTTGGTGGGGTCAAGGTGATGGGGTGCTGATCCATGTTCAAGACAAAATCTAATATCATCGTACCAAGGACTTAAGAGGTTTTGTGCGCAACAAATCAAACTTTGATCGCATTGTTCTAGGTTTGATGTATCACTATCTTCTCGCTGTCCTATTTCTGAATCAACAACCAACTTACACAACCCTTGGCCTCTCACGATCTGTGCTGGGGTGATTTATAATTCATACTCCTGCAAGGAGGTTACCCAGTTGGCTCTTTTCTCTCCTAACTCCTTTTGCACTAACAAGTTCCTCACGGCAGGGTAGGGGACAGTGACCTTCGTCCTTGACTTCAAAAGATAGGACCGGAAGTGCTTAACTGCTTTGAAAACAGTGTAGGCTTGCCAATCGACCGATGGGTAGTTAAGTTCAGCACCTTTGAAAGTAGAGCTCATAAAGGCGATGGGTACTTCGTTGTTCTCGGAATTCTTCTGAGTTAGGACTGCGGCATAGGAACGATCAGAGGCAAAAGTATAGAGTGTAAAATCTTGAGAGAAATTAGGGCTCATGAGAGATAGAGCGTATATTATGGCCTTCTTTATAGCATTAAAATCTTGGTTTTCTGTGGGTCCTCAGTGATATTGGGTGTCTTTCTTAATCAGGTTCTGGAGAGGCCTGACCATTTCGGAGAAACTGGGGACAAATCTTCTCACAAAATTAATCTGGCCTAGGAAAGACTGCATGGATTTTTTGGATGTAGGTGGGGGAAGTTTAGCAATGACTTGAGTCCTCTCAGGGTCCATAATCATTCCATCACTAGACACAATGAATCCTAGTAATTTACCCTATTCCACTGCAAAGATGGACTTCTTGGGGTTCAAGGAGATGTTGTATTTACGACATCGTAGTAGAACTGCTTGTAAGTGAGCTAGATGATCGTCTTTGTTTTTAGAATACACGGTCACATCATCTAAGTAAACTACTATGGAGTGATTGATTAAGCCTCTAAAATAAATATCCATTGCTCTCTGAAAGGTAGCACCAGCATTAATCAATCCAAAGGGCATTTTGCGATAGGCATAAGTGCCCCATGGGGTACAGAAGGTAGTTTTTAGTTGGTCTAGCAAAGACATCAAGACTTGGTTGTATCCAGAGAAACCATCCAATAAAGATAGCCTCTCAGACCCAGATACTTGTTGAAGGATCTATTCCATGGGAGGGACAGGATAATTATCTTTGTCAGACGCTTGGTTGAGGCTTCGGAAATTGACACAAAGTCGAATTTCCCCGTTTTTCTTCCGAACTGGGACAAGGTTGGAAACCCATTGAGTGTGCCTAACAAGAAAAATTATTTTAGAACTTAGGAGTTTATTCAATTCTTTTTGAAGGGTCGGTTCTAGTTTAGGATGCATTTTCCTCAGCTTCTGTTGGAAGGGTAAGGTTTGGGGCTTCCTCGGGATGACATGCTGTATAATATTGGGGTCAAATGTTTTAATATCCTAGTAACTCCATGCAAATACATCCTTGAATTATTTAAATAATTTAACAAAAGAAGTTTTTTCTTGTTTAGAACATCCCAAGCCTAAGTTGATACACTGAGGATTTTCACTAGTCCCTAAATTGACTTTTTCATAAGACAATGATGAACTATTGGTTTTGAAATTGACCATATTTTTAAATTTATCTTCAAAATCATAAAACTTTTCTAATCTAACAACATATTTGGGTATGAATATTACCATGTCCGATAGAGCTTCAGGAGATTTCGGATTAGGTATTACCGTAAAGTCGTGCAAATTGTAGTCGTGTGTCCGTTCATCTATCACTGCACCTTGAAAGGTTTCTTCCATGTGTAGGAAGTTAATGATATGTTGATCATCGTCAAATACTCTCCAGTTTGTGATATTGTCAGGAACAGATGGTCAAAACAATAGCTTTATGGAGAATGCGTTTGGGGATAAGCTTTCTGCAGGAAGAAGTTTAGAGGCAACATTAGCTAGTAAATCTGCCTCAGCATTATTTAATCTAGGAATGGAATTTATATTAAAAGAAGAAAATTTGTTCATAAGACTCCATACCTCAGACTGGTAACTTTTGAGATGTGGGGAAAGACAGTGTATAGAATTTCTTACCTGTCTAACCACTATTTCAGAGTCGCCGAATACAACCAGATTTTGAATGTTCATGTCCAAGGCTTTTCTGAGAGCTTGCAGTAAAGCCTCATATTCTGTGATATTGTTTGTACATTCAAATTTTAGTCTACAAGTCATTAATGTCTTCTTATCTGCCGGATCAATAATGATGCAGCCTGCACCAGCTCCTTCTTTAGACTTGGAACCGTCGAAATATAGAGACCAAATTTGATTTCCATCGGGTTCATGGGACTATTGCATAGAAGTTGTTGGTTGCATATATGCTATGATCTCAAACTGTTGTTCTGGATTGTTGATAGGTGAAACTTCAGCCATGAAATTTCTGAAGAAGGTGTCCATCCCTTGGATTTCATATGAATCAGTAAGAGGTGTATATGGTTCGTTTGGGTCATTCAAATCCGTGACTGTGAACTTAAGGTAACGCTCACGATTCACCCTGATCTTGTTGGGCTTACCATTTTCTGGAAGCCATAAGTGAGAACAGTCCATTGCGAAGTAACCATGTAGCTGCTCCGACCAGTCCCTGCTCAAAAATAGACCATACACTTCTGGAATATCCACCACAATTATATCAATAACCTGATGAACCTTTGGGTTAGACGATAATCTAATCAATACATTTTTTAGTTCGCCTATGACTTTTACATCTGTTCGATCAAGTTGTATGATTTTTAAAGAAGATGGTTCTACTTCAACGTTAATCTTTTGGCAGACAGACCAAGGCATCACATTTGATTATGCTCCTGAGTCAACCATACAATTATGCACATTTCTGTTGAAGATTTCGAAAGTTAAAAGAAAAGGAGGTACATTCTTGCGAGTACTTAGAGTAGTAGCTTGTGGTTTCTTACGCGCAGTTTCTAATGCTACTTTATCTACATTATTTACATTATTTACATTATTATTTACAGGAGTTATAGGAAGGCTTCCTTTATCTTGAGGATCAGGATTGTTTTTAGTGGAAGTCTTCTGTGGAACTTTGCCTTGCACAACCTTGTTGCTGGTTGGATTACCATTCTTGCCATTTTCTGAAATATTTTGCAACATCTTCTGTAACAAAAATGGAAACTTCAACAACTCATAAATAGAAATGTTAGCCCTTAATTTTTTAAGATCTTCAACAACATCATAATCTAGTTTAGGGCCGATATTACTCTGTTTAATTTCTATTGATTTAGATGGCTTTGGAGGTGAAGTTGTAGTGTTCTCGGCAGGAGGTTTATTTGCTGACTTACTCCTAGTGTTGTAAGGGTGAACAGTCTCGAAGTTAGCTTGAAAGATGCTATCCGAGAAGTGTCCAAAGATGTTTGGAGAAGACTCTTCTTCTTGAAATATTTCCTGCTCAACTTCCTCCTGAGGGATTTCAGGAGGCATCAAGTTATCTTGGGCTTCTAGAATTGTCTGAAGAGAACATTGCAAACTTTCTAGTTTCAAGCCTTCGGGGTTTGGATTAGGCCGGTTGGTGGGAAAAGGCTTTCGGAAAGTGGGTTTGTAGGGTCCTTTACTCGAGGAAGCTTCTTCAGTCGACCTTTTTAAATCTATAACTTGATTAGACAATTTTTGTACAACTTTAGTTAAATTTTCCAAATCAGAGTTTTCAGGTTGTGTTTTGCTTTGAGTAGGTCTAGGAAGAATTTCAATCTTCTTTTTGGAAGAAGAAACAGTCTCAGTCTCGTTGCTAGAAGAGTCCTTAAGACTAAGTATATATTTTTCAATCTGAGTAGCCTCTTCGAAGGCTTCTAACAATGTGGCCTTTTTAGAACGTTTGACCCAAATAGCTATACTTTGATGTAGAGCTTTAGTGTAGTAAGCTATTACAAGACTCTCAGCAGGCATAGAATCTGCAGGGATTCGATTTTTAAGCGTTAAGAATCTTTGATTA
>JASDQU010506049.1:27701-41050 GCA_032191745.1 Picea mariana | reverse complement strand
TATATATATATATATATATATATATATATATATATATATATATATATATATATATATAAGCTTCCAATTGGTATCAGAATGAGAGCTTGGTGAAATCCAAAAGCACATGCATTCAAGATGGAAAAGATCATGCTTAAAAACATGAAAATTAAAACCATTATGGAAAATATGAACAACATTCTTGAAGAAATGAAGAATTTTGTGAACTAAATAATAGAAGAACAATTAGAAAAGGAACTCTTGGCATACTTAAAGGAGAGGGGTTTCCACGAAAACCAAATCTTGCTTCAAGAAGAAAACCTGAAGAATCCCTCCTTCACCAAGATAGACCCCAAGGTCGCCAAGCTACTTCCTTCATCCTCCTTACTGTGGAACATTAATGGTAATACTAATGATGATAGTAACAATTTCAGCCATAGCGTTGATGAAGATGAAAACAACAAAGATGAAGACAACCAAAACATGGCTGAATATGAGAAATGTGATTCCTTTCAGCACCTTGGTTTTGTGCAAAAAATGAAATATATGTGTGTGTGTGTGTGTGTGTGTCTTAATAGTAACCATAATCAATGTGATATCTACAACAACACGTGTTATGAATTGTGTTCATTCGAACATACCAAGGATTGCATTTATGGAAAGATCTTTGGCTCAAGTTAAGTGCACTATGTACTATTATGAATCTCTCATACAATTATGTCTATTTAATGTCAAGATAGTGTTTAATATGGGGTTCATGGTCCCTAGATCCCCTTCTCAATTTTAGTATATTTTTTTGGTTGGAAGAGGGCCTTGTGTTATCATGCTAGAAATATTGAACTATTCCTTAACTGCTCCAATTAACTTCATGTTAGAACAAGGTAGCTTTCTAGTGAAGGCCCACAAATATTTTGGGGCACCTATGTCGAGGATATCTCATCTATGAGAATATTTTCTAGGGGTTTGGACATTTCATTTCAAGAGGTGATCAATTTTTTGTAGCAAACGATGTTTTCTTGTAATCTTGCTAACAATTGACTGGGACAAGACACGTCGAGATGCATTATGGTCTTTAGAACAAGACTTATTACCAATTCTTTCAAAAACATATACAAGGTTTCGTACTATACGATGACTTGTTTCTACACTTTTGATTTTTTTAATTGTCTAAAATTCTCCTAACAACAATCACACTTCTATATTTTAACAAAGATACAAATAATTGGCATTTAGCATCATCAGATTTTGGTTCAAAATATTCTTGAATGATTTTATAAGAGTGATAATGAATAGTACGGTTAGGTAATTTACCTTCAAGTGATGCTAGACCACTTTCATCAACCTGAATTCATTTAGGAGTTCTTCACTTCACAATGATCAATCTAGGTAGGGACGATGAACCCCTATTATGGGACTCTTGACCTCCCTATTGTGGAGTTAACATTGTTGCAGTTCTTTCCCCTTCAATCACTGACAGATCAACTGTGGGAGGAGAGTGCACATTTGAATGTCCAACAAGAGATTGCACCACATGACCTTCTTCACCGCAATGTTGTACACCAATTGCTTCTCTAATTTCATCCATTGTATAATAAGCTCCAAGCAAATCCTACACCATCTGTTCATCCACAAAAAATTATCTTGATGAGATATTGTTTGGATTTCTTTCTAATGAACTCTTGTGCTTTGCTTCTAGTGATGGAGGAGAAACATTAGCGACATCTATTGTGCTATAAATTGGATTTCCCTCATGTGAAAGCCTACGCTTTGACATACATAACTTTTCTTTTTTTCTTTCTTCTTCTAACTTTTTGATCGGTTTCTTTTTCTCGAGGACTTTCTTTCTTGAATCCAATGGTTCCCCATGTTTAAAGATAATAATTTTCTTCCAAACACCCACCACAAATTTGTCTTTGTATTATGAAATAAGGCACAACCAAGTGGAGACATTTATTTTTGTATTTTAAAAGAAGACACATCTAATAATTCCAATTCCAATTGCAATTGGACAAATTTTTCTTCCAATTCCCCGAAGACACAATAAGATACAAACAACAATTTCCATTGCACTTGGAAAAATTTGTCATCCAAGTCCAATAAGAAACAAGAAGATAGAAACAACAATTCCAATCGCACTTCCACAAATTTGTCTTCCAATTCCAAGAAGACACAAGAAGATACAAACAACAATTCCAATTGCACTTGGACAAATTTGTCTTCCAATTCCAAGAAGACACAATCAAATACAAACAACAATTCCAATTTCACTTGACAAAGTTGTCTTCCAAATTTTCTTGCAATGGTATGGCAATAGCACAAAAGTATTTATGAATCTAACAAGAACACTAAAAAAAGTAAAACATTTCTGTGTAGGATGATTTTGTCTGAAGCTCCCTCAACCACTTATGAACCATATCCCAACTTGATTTGACCCTCAAACATGATATGGATCCGAATGGGGGGCTGGTCAAAGACCTAAGGGTGCCCTAAAGGGCCCCTTATTCACACTAAAGACGAGTTGGATATTGCCTCAAAGACATTGTATAAATGGAGGCCATGGGTGCACTAAGAATTTAAGAATCTCATAGTATTGTTATGTTGCCTCAATTCTCCTTCAAGAATCCTCTTTTCTTCTTGGATCATTCTAGCAACATTCCAATAGGCCATTCCACTCACCTCTTGAGGGAATAGGCTTGGATTTCTTCACCATTTTCTTTTTAGTTTATCATTGTAAGAAGAGCTCTCAAATAGGGAACTCAAGAGCCTTCCCAAGAAGGAAGAGGGGATCCATAAGTCCTCTTTTCTCTACAGTGTTTTACCAACTAATATAGTTATCCACTGGTGGCATAATCTTGGTCATTTGGTTGATTGATTTTGGTTCAAAGTTTCTTATGCATTCTATTTTTATTTCCTTAGTTGTTTTTAGTTTATTTTCTTCTTTATTTCATGTGCTTAGATTATCTAACTCATGCACTAACCTCTGTCTTGTCTAGTAGGACCAACTAGACTTGCAAGTGCCCTTGTTTTTCTCAACCAAGTGATGAAAGAGACACAATAGATTGGCAACCATACTGGGTATAATGTATCAATTTCCTCCCTATTTGGGATTTTAGAGCACTTCTTTTTGACTCATTTGCATTGCAGGAATTATAATCAACCTAGTCTTACCTGTCAAGAGCTAAGTTTGGAGCTGGAGGAGGAGAATTCCACTTAAAATCCCCCCCCAACGTGTATCAGAATGTGTGCGAGTGTTTCATCCCACAGACGTGCATTCCGAACATTGTGCGCCAACAACACTTCATTTATCTGTGCACTGTGTACCAAAAGGTCCTCAGTTCTCTGTGCATTATGTGACCACTACACCTCTGTCTAAACTGTAACCTGTGCATCTGTCTAGAATTAAAAAATTGTAAGAGTTTTTGTGAAGATTTGAAGGCCCCTAGGCTTCAAAATCTTGTTTTTTTGAAAATTGTAAATGCACACCACTTAGATTCCTTTCCCACATGAAAGCTTAGTCAAAACATAGGCACTTAGGGGGTTAAAAAGAACCACATTTCTCCTCTTTTGATTTGGTTTCCACATGGATGGCTTGTTTTGATTGTAAAAGTTAAGTTAAGATCCTTTTCTTTCACATATAAAAATCACTTGCATTGGGACCATAAATCAACTTTAATAATTAAGTATGCTCTTCTCTCACACCATAGAGTGATCTTGAGAATCAGAAATGTGATTAAGGAGACATTTCATCTCCCTTAAACAAAATCTTTAGGAGAGGACAAAGCCACCCTAGGGCTCCTCTTAGTTTCTTTTAAAACATCTTAAATTTGAAAGGGCCCATACATGCCCACATGTTGCAAACTTAGGATAGTTTTTGAGAATTACTTTCTTAGTTTACATCACTAGGAGAGTTTAAATATCAAAGTAACGGGCCCATACATGCCCACATGCTTGCAATATAAGATATTTTTTCAAAGATTTATTAGAGTAAACCACATTAGGGAGTTTAAAAGGATTGGTAAGGATCCATATGTCCACATGCTAGTTCTTTATGGATTTTAAAATTCCGCAAGGTTGTACCAATGACATCTAGCAAGATAGGTAATCAAGATTTGCAAGGACCACATGAATTCCACATGTTGCAAATTGACACCTAACTTATTAAAATTTGTCACATTTGTTTACTTGCTCACACACAAAGTCACTCACTCACATAATTTAATCTTGAATTGTGGAGGTTGAAGTAGGTTCTCTCCAAAAAAATTCTGAAACGTACCACTATGTCTTGAAGAAATTATCCACACCCACTTAATTCAAACGAGATTGGTTCAAACCCCCAATCTCTCAACCAACCACATCTAAAATTTCTCTAAAAAACTCACTAATTTTTCCTCCACAGGAGGTGCCAAAAGAATTTTTTTAGTCTAGGTAGGATCTTGGGGGTAGGCATCCAAATAACCCCTCGTTATCTGGTTCTCACATCTTCAAACATTAGAAGTTGACAAATAAGGAAATTTAAAATCCTCCAAGTCAAGTGTCCCTAGCACCATATGGAAGGGAGATACTCATGAAGGGTCGAAGGCCGAGGTCCTATTGTTCTATGCGTCCCCCCTTGAGTCACCCAACTCTTGGAAGGGATCCAACCCGTGACCCATTTCTGAGGCCTAAAATCTAAATACCACACTTTGACCGAGGTACCTGGTGGACAATTTTAGGACATTTACCGAGGTGGCAATTGTGGGCTGCAATTGCACCTTGATCAAATTTTGTGTGGCTATTGGGAAATATCGCCAGCTCTTTCGGGATATGCACCCTCTACCCCTCATTATAACTAATTATTTCATCCTTCAATAGTTCCTCTTTCGGTGGCTTCATACCCCACTGTTGAGTGCTATTGGAAGGTCTGATGCTATTTGAGAGGAAGGACGTTACGCATTTTTAGGACACGAGCATTTATTTTCTTTGTTCTCCCACATGGACAAAATCCACCTACCCACATGTATGCTTATTTTACAGCTAATTTATGTGTGATTCTCATTTGATTACATGAGATTATGAAATATATTGTGAAGGTCCAAAATTATACAAGTCTCTTGTTCATTTATTTCTCTCATCACCATTTTCACACATTCACTTTTCTAGTCCTACATGATAGGGGAATCACATAATCCTCGTTGTTCCAGATGCTTGCAGAATCTCCCTCCTATTCTAGGAAGAGTTCCTAGTCTTTCCAACTCACTGGATCAACCATCTCACACCCCTGTGAGTGCCACTATTATGGGATCAAATTTGCTTGGTTCCACCTTACTTGGGTCCACTTCCCAAGGCCATCCATCCACTATCTCTCCTTCACAAGGAGTCAGAGGTAAAACTTCTCCTTAAGGGAGAAGTACAACCCCACTAAACTTCCCTCAAGGGTTAGGTCCACTACCTTCTCACACCATGGCTGGAAATAATCCTCCACCACCAGCCCCCATGCCATATTTGGCATCCCTCAACATTCTTGATCTAAGTAAATGCACGAATGACCCTATATTGCATGACCCGACATGGCCCAATATGCCTACCAAACTACCTTCAGACATTCCCAAATTTGAAGGAAAATTGGGGGAAGATCCCACCAACCATGTCATGAACTTCCCCTTATGGTGCTATTCAAACAACATCATGGATGACTTCATCCGCTTAAGGTTATCTCAGTGCACACTCACCGGTCCATCAACCAAATGGTATGTGGATGAAAAATCAGGGTCCCACACGACCTTTGAATCCTTGTCCAAAGAATTCTTGGCCTTCTTCCAACTACCAGTTCGTCATGACACTGGTATAGAACTTCTCTTCAAGTGAAAACAAACCTTGTCTACAAATATTGCCGACCACATTCATGAATGGCGTCAGCGACGTAGTTTATGGAAAGGAAAAACCACCAAAGAACAACGTCTCGATTGGTTTCTCAAATCACTTGTCTATATCCTTGCCAAAGATGTGGCATCCACCTTTCCCCAAACTGAAGAGGAAGCCATCGACAAGGCTCAACAATATGACCTCATTTATGATCAATTAGGTTACTTATACACAATAATACTTGATGCACAAAGACCCATACCATTCGGCCAGGAAAAACCCAGGATGTCTCACACGGTGGATGGATTGATTGGTACCACAACACACCAGAACCCGTACATCCAACCGAAATATATGTACAATACACCCCAATATCAACCGATATATGGAGGGCCACCTTATTACCCTCCTCCCCCTTATCATCAACCATACCCTGTTTCCCTTCCTCCACCCATGAGTGGATCCTTGCAGATACCCATGATGTGCCCAACCTCTCAACCAAGTTTGGGTGCCCCCTCTACCTCATC
Organism: Picea mariana; assembly: GCA_032191745.1. NCBI lineage: Eukaryota > Viridiplantae > Streptophyta > Pinopsida > Pinales > Pinaceae > Picea > Picea mariana. The sequence continues at coordinate 34,703 of JASDQU010506049.1, read as the reverse complement.
TTATAACCTGGGCACTAGTGAAAGTGCTACGCCTTCCTATGCACCCTACGGATCATTGCCACAAAATAATTTGTATTTTCCATTTCCCGATCCTCCACAGCCGATTGCTCCTCCACAAGGACAACCACACGTTGGAGTTAACTTTGTTCAACCCTCTCCCATTCAACAATTTCAAAATTTTGAACAACTGAATACGACATCAGTCGAATAATGCCAAAAATAAAGGAAAAAACTGAAACAATAATAACCCAAGACCAGGGGGAAATAACCCGTAACAAAACCATCCTGCTGGAGGCAACCAGAATCAGGGTAACTAGAACCCCAAAGGGACAATAACAACAAACACCAAGGGAGTAACAACAACAAAAACCTCCGGATGAAATTCCCTTGTGCTCTTTATGGTGAGCATGGCCATTACACTCACCATTTCCCCCAAATTGCCGACTTCAAATGGATGAAAGACTCCATGAACAAACCATGTTCTCCAGCGTCACCTACCCCTCAATAGGTCTCACAATAATATTTGCAACAACCACCCCCATTCGTGTTGCAAAACCCTATTCCACACCAAGGTGTGATGAATACCCATCAGGAGATACATCCTACCCCGCCAAAAATGGGATAGTATCAAAACCCTGGCAATCCAGTAGATCACAATATCCTCGTCACTAGCGAAGAAGAAATTATTATGTAAACACGTGGTCGTCAATACAATGCGCCCCCTGAAACTACTCCCACCACTTCGGAAACAGCTCCAACTCCAGTTATAAAACCCTTGATGATTCCATGTCCTAACAATGACCCCCCCATCTATATCCCTCACATCCCGTTATGATGGAATGTCAACAACCCTCAGGCTAGGGAAACACACAATTACAGTCTGGTCAATGACTTGGGTCAATCTCCGGAAGCCATGTCAGTATTGGAGGTCCTCCAAACTTGTCCAAATGAACGAAAATCCTTACTTTCTGCTTTGGGGGCAGTCGACCTAGTTGATACTAGACTCATCACATTTGATCTATAATGTGGGGAACATCATCTCCCCACCTTGGTATCTTTTCAGATACCATTCAAGATTCAGAACATCATAGTGCATCGCTGTATCATTGATGAAGGTGCATCCACATGTATCATGTCCAAAAATGTATGGAAAAAACTTGGCTCCCCCGAGCTAATACCATCCGCCATCACTTTAATAGCTTATGATGGTGGACCATCTTCCCCTGAATGGATCTTTCAAAATGTCTGAGTTGAACTCAGGGGAAAAACCATCCTCATAGACATTGAGGTTATCGACATCCTGCTCGATTACAACATCTTGTTTTGATGTAGCTACATGTACGCTATGAAGGCAGTGGCCTCTTCTATGTTTCGAACACTTATGTTCCCCCACAATGGGAAAATCATAACCATCGACCAATTTTCATATTACAAGCCTAACCACTCCTCCAACATCGATAACATCTTACCTCTTGTCCGCACTAGTTTCAGTGCATGTCCAATCATGGATATGGGCCCCAGAATTTTTAAGGACCCATCCTTGCTGGGGGAATACCATGGAGCACCACCTCTCATACAACCCTCAACACAAGTGTGTGTCGTATCTTTCTATGGAACTGAAACCGGAGATACCATTCCTCCCACCAAGGCTTCTCCACCCCTCGGTGTCCCACTAGTCGAAGAAATTATACCTCATGAATTACTTGAGAACCATACGACACCACTTATCCCCAATTTAACCCTTCTCCAGGAGAAATCCTGGTTTGGGAAACAATCCCCCAAGCCATTACTCAAATTCCTTTCTTCTACCCCCCACCGGGAGTATAAGATTTTCAAGTAGCCGCAACATTTACCCTTCCCAACATGGTGCTCACCATTCTGGTATGGTATCTACACCCACCCATTATGGTTCCTCAACCATCCATCCCTCCCCAATTAGAGGGAATCCCGATGCAGATTCTCATACTAACCTCGGCCACACCACCCTCACCCCTAATTGCTAACACCACTGCTACGACTGAGGGAAGATGAAAGAAGAAAGAGCCCACCACTCCACTTCCTCCCCGAGTTCAACCTCTATCCACACTATGCAAAAGAGAGGGACACCCCACTAATATATGTCCTTCTCTTTGTGAGTTACACAATTTGATCCAAGTCCCTCGAGCAACCAAATCACTCGTCGCTTCACCAAGCACACCTAGTGCTACCACAACGTCCCCTACTATAGGAAGTAAAGGGCTGCAAAATAAATTCGTGTGTGTCATCTGTTCAGAGTATGGCCACTATACTCCTCATTTCCCAGCTCTACCTCAGTTTCACCAGACACTGACGACAATACACCAAATATTTTAGCAAGATCCCTGCCCATCCACACCGTTGGGTACCTACGTCACCGACATCCATTATGTCTTGACCTCAGTCACCGAATGAATGAGGTGTCCTTGCTCTCTTTGTGACTCACTTGATCATTTCACATACTAGTGTCCTTTGATCATTGAATACAGGCGTCGTCAAATGGACCTTATTCAAAATCCTCCAACCACCTCACCTCCTGTGATACAAGCGATTCCTTATATCCCTTCTCTAGATACTATTCCCATATCCTCCCTTGAACTTGAGTCACTCCCCATCCCTCCATGTTTCATGGATAGACTGTCTAAGGATGTTCCCCCAAATCCTCCAAAATCTTTGGTTCATTTCCCTCAGGAAATATTACCCACGACCACAGTTTACAACCCACAATGTCTAGACATTTGGTTCATGTCAAGCGTTCCATTACACCATAGTTGCGATACCCCCTCTAGGTATTCACCACTTGAAGACAATCACATGCTGACAATCACCAATGTTACTTCCCTGGATCCCCTATATTCTCTCATTTTCCACTACGACGAAGATATCTTGGAACTGACTACCCCCAATTGCCCATGGAATGCACTCCATCACAGAGCGCTTTTTCTCTCATAGGAAGAATTTGACCTTCCTAGTCAAGCCTCCATATGTGCAATCAAAACCAAGGATTTTATTCCATTAGGGCATATAGACTGTCTCAAAAACCCTATCCCTACCCCCGATGCTTTTGAAGAAGGCAACATGGCCAACATCTCCTCCATTGTCAAAATCGACATTTCCATAAAATCGAGAATCGTAGAAGAAATCACCATTGGTGCCACATGCTCCCCTGAGGAACTCATAACTTACAAATCTCTCTTTCAGGAATACCGGGATATTTTTTCCTGGTCATATACCAAGATGCTCGACCTCGATTCTTCTATAGTCAAACATTGCATCGACACATGGCTCGATATCGCCCCAGTCCTTCAAAAGCAACGACCACTTCACCCATCCAAAGCCGCGACTATCAAAGCCAAAATTGACAAGTTACGCACTGTCCGGTTCATATACCCCAATGCGTATACCTCGTGGGTCTCCAACCTCGTCCCCGTTAACAAAAAACAGGGCATTTTTCGCGTCTGCACCGACTTTTGCAATCTCAACCATGCTTGTCCCAAAGAAAACTTACCAACCCCTTTCATTGACCAAATTATCGATGATTGCCTCGACCACAAGGCCTTGTCCTTCATGGATGGGTTCTCCGGCTACAATCAAATCCAAATCCATCCAACAGATCAGTATAAAACCACATTTACCACCCCATGGGGTAATTTTTTTTATCATTTCATGCCTTTTGGACTAAAAAAAATAGGTGCTATGTTCCAACAGGCCATGACTTATGTTTTCCATGATCTTGCTCACATCATCCTTGCTTACTTGGACGACCTCACTACTCAATCCAAGAAACGAACTTAGCATTTAGATGACTTAGGAGTTGTCTTTCAACGATGTTGCCAGTATAATATCTTCTTGAACCCCCTCAAGTGTGTATTTTGTGTCACCGTCGGCCGCCTCCTTGGGTTCATAGTCTCCCAACATGACATCACAGTGGACCCCTCAAGGTCCAAGCTATCACTTAAATTCCACCACCTAGGAATTTGCACCAATTACAGAGCTTACAAGGCAAAGTAAACTTTTTACGCCACTTTGTCCCATATTAGGCTACCTGCGCGCATGGTTTCCTTTGCTTATTGCGTCATGATATCCCATTTCTATGGGATGAACATGCCTAAATCACTTTTGATGATTTAAAAGTGGTGCTCTCCAATGCCCCTTTGATTAGTCCACCTGACTATGATCACGATTACATCCTCTACTTGTCGGCCTCAGCCATCTCAGTAGCATGAGTTCTCGTCCAACTAGGGGATTATGGTTGCGATCTTGTCATTTACTACATCAGTAAAAATATTTTAGGACCACCTCTGAAATAAAATCATGAGGAGAAAATCTCCCTCACAGTTGTCCTCACAGTCCAAAAACTGCGTCATTATATCTTTCTTCACACTGCCAAAGTCATGGCAGATTCCAACCTCATGCAATACTTTCTTAGTCGATGATAGATTAATGGAAAATTTTCCCGATGGATCGTCATCCTTCATGAATACAACCTAGAGTATTCAACTCCCAAAAGAAAGAAATCACTCGTTCTCACCGAACTCATCATGGTGTTTCCCTTAGATGCTACAATTTCACCCATAAATACAAATTTTCCCGATGAACACCTCTTCTATATCCCATCGGATGACCCCGTATGGTGACCTTTTTGTCTACCTTCGAACACAAAATTTTGGGTCTCATCTCTGTCGAGATGATTGTTGGCGCATTCGCCACTAGGCCCCTCAGTACCTCCTCATCGGGGATGTTTTGTATCGACGTGGGGTTGAAACCATACTCCACAGATGTTTGACCATCAACGATATAGACAAAGTCTTGAACGATTTCCATAGCGACGCTTGCGGTGGCCACCTCTCAGGGATGTCCACTGCCCAAAAAATCATTTGAGCAGGATACTTTTGGCCCACACTGTTTCATGATTGCATCCATGCTATCAAGTGATGCGACAAATTTCAGCTTTATGAAAATAAAGAATGAGAGCCACCCGCTCTTCTACATCTAGTCATCACTAACGGCCCCTTCTGTTGTAAATGTGTTGAACCTGTACATAATATATCTAGCTAGAAAATACCACACATTTGCAGAGAGAGTTTGAGAAAGAAGAAGGAGAGAAAGAATGAAAGAATTCTCATTAACCATTTTCCACACACAAAGAGTGAATAATTTACAATAGATATAGGATAAATGAGTAACTAATGTTCCATAGTGGTGGTCTAGAGTGATCTAGACACACACTAGTAGTTACGGGAGTGAACTGCCACCTAGTCTAGTCTCTGAGGTAGTTACGAGAGTGAATTGCCACCTAACTGAGTTAACTAGTCAACTAGTCTTCAGTTAATTGAATGAACAGAGAGTAGTGAGGAGTAGATAAAGGAATCAAGGGTAATGCACGAGTCTAGTGATGATCCTAAGGCAAGTGCGCATTAGCATGGTGATGACCCCAATGCTTCATGGTGACAAAACCAATGCAACATCTAAACTCAACTCAACTAGTCAAACTGAAGTGTCAACTGAAAGAGAATATTCTCTAGGTGGAATATTCTCCCCTAAAATATAGGAGACTAGACAATGACTAATTATGACTAATAAACAAGGAAAAACCTTAGGAATAATAAATCCTAGGTGCGTGTGAAGTAACTCCAACACCCCCCCTGAACATCACTATGGTGAAAATAAATAATGGGTCCCGAAAACAAGGCCATGTTAGGTACCCAAATACAAAAGATACACTGAAATAAAGTGAGGAAAGAGGGAAAACCTCATGGGAAAAATGAGAAGGAACAAAAAGCAGTTGCTAAGCAACCGTGTCCTTCACTCCAAGAAGACCTCACAACTGTGCAAGTTTGTGGTCATTGAAGATTTTGTTGAAGATGTAGATGTCTGCATGGATATGATGGAGTATATGCACCATTTATATGTCCACACATATCCACTTTCTCTTCTTGTAATGAAGAAGATCCAAATAAATTTTGGTTGAAACTTTGAAAACGTGCAACCGTTTCTGGAAAAACGCTGAAATTTTGTTGATTTTAAAACAATCATAGCTTCACTTCTCGGACTTCGTTTTGGACGATTGTTTTTTTGAAATTGGATATTTTCCTGAGAGGAATTCAAATATCCAATTTGGTTATGCAAATGTTGCTAAGAAAATATCAGAATTGAGTCTGATGTGCGCAGATCCCTTTTTGTCTCCTGAGATGCATGCATTGTGCATGGAAAAGTTTCTGCATGTGACCCCTGAGATGCATGCCATATATATTCCACATGAACTTCAGAAAAAAATATGAAATGGAGTAGACATCATCTTCAATTAATGGAATACAAATTTGTGCAAATACTTTTGTAGAAGACTCTTCAGAACAAGAGGCTTGATCTTCTGATGGTTTCTCTTCTGGCTCTATCTTTCCAATCCCCTGCATGAAATATTAACAATCTTATTTATTCCCAAATAGAACCTCCAATATGGTCCATAATTCATTTGGAGTTGATTATTATGAGTCGTCATATACTTGATGGAGAATTCCAGGAGAAATAAATGAGAGGATCCATCCTATGGCCATATCTTGTCTATTGAGAAAATCATTTTTCTCATCGACAAAATCATGCTCTACTTCCATTTCCATGGTTATTTGGTATAAGCCTCTACTTTTGAGAAGAATTAGAATCTTTTGCTTCCATTCCAAATAGTTATGATGCATAAGAAGTATTATCGGTGAGTAAAACATAGATTCCATCTTTCTATGTTCTTCAATCTTCAGTACCTGCAAAAATAATTTGGTGTAGCTTTTGCTTAGTAGTCCGTCGGCTCTGATACCATGTAAATGTGTTGAACCTGCACATAATATATCTAGATAGAAAATACCACACATTTGCAGAGAGAGTTTGAGAAAGAAGAAGGAGAGAAAGAATGAAACAATTCTCATTAATCATTTTCCACACACAAAGAGTGAATAATTTACAATAGATATAGGATAAATGAGTAAATAATGTGTC
>JASDQU010506049.1:4316-14352 GCA_032191745.1 Picea mariana | reverse complement strand
GGGAAAGGGAGATGTCATCTACGCATCCAGTCACAAAACAAAGTATAAGCATCTGAGACAAAACTCGTGCACAAAAAAGAAAAGACACACCAAGTAAGAAGTATATGGTACAATAATGTACAAAAGCACACATGAAAGATATTCTATGCATAATACTTCTTGAGGTAAATCCCATTTCGGGACTCACTGAGAGATATTCCATCGTAGTCGACTAACTCGTAGGAACCTCTATGTAGCACACATTTTATGATATAAGGCTCGGGCCATAGGGGTTCTAACTTTCCTGTCCCCATCTTATCGTGAGCTTGATCATAAACTGGGACCAAATCTCCTTATGCAAAAGCACCAGGTTGAACGGATTTTTCATATTGACATTTCATTCATTTTTTATATGTCTTGTTGACGAGAGCAACATCAGGATGGGTTTCATCCAACTTGGTTAAATACAAGAATCATTCTTCTTCAGCGGAAGTGTGAGGTAGGAGTTCTACGGTAAGTTTCAATGAAGGGATCTCACATTCTATTGGTAACACCACTTCTATACCATATACCAACTGGAATGGTGTGAATCCAGTTGCATTTTTCATCGAAGTGCGATAGGCCTAGAGTGCGAAGAAAATTTGCAAGTGCCAAGAGGTTTTGTTTGTTCCCACCATGCATTGGAGCATGGTATTCAAGACTTTGTTGATGGCTTCAAGTTGTCCATTTTCCTGAGGATAATAGAGGGATGAGTTTTCATGACAAAAGACCAACTTGATGTGCAACTCACTCATCATCTGGTTCTGGAAGTGTGAGCCATGATCGGTTATAATAGCTTGTGGGACACTGAATCGAGTTATGATGTGGTTAAAAACAAAGAGTTTTGGAGTATGACCATCATTAAGAAATGTAGGCATAGCCTCAGCCACTTGGTTGAGGTGGGATTAAATTGCATAAAATCCATGCCCCATTTTGCAAAGGGGATGACGAAAACAATGGGATGTAGTGGAGAAGGGTGCGTACATGATTGTTTTCTTAAAGATTTGACAGGGTGTGTATTTTTTGACAGCCTCGATACAATCCTTGAATATAGAAGGCCAAAAATAACTGACATATAAGATTTTATGGGTTGTAGCCATCCCAGAAAGATGACTGCCACAAGATCCAAGGTGGCAGTCATTTAATAATCGTTCAGCCTCATCGTAGGTTAAACAATGTCATAGGAAAATATCAATGCCACGATGGTACAAAGTGTCATCGATGATGAGGTGGTGTCGGATACGATGACGTTCGTCACATGAGATGTCTGGTTGAAAACGTTGCGTTTGGATATAGAGAAGAATATATCCATACCAAGGGTCAGACGTACTAATGAGGAACATGGATTCATCAAGAAGAGAAACACTTGGATCAGTATCTTCATCAGTATAGGGAAGATTGCATATCAATTCCGCAAAGACCAATGATTTTTTAGATTTCGATTTGGCAAACTCGAGATCGAATTACTGGAGAATAACAATCCATTTGGAATATTTTCCCCCAAGGACTTGACTAGTCAATATATGGTACATGGGGTTCGAGTTTGTGATGAACATGGTAGTGCATAACAGGATGTAATGGCAAAATATTTGGATGGCAATAACTGCATCCAGAGCTAACTTGTCAACATGAAAATATCGGAGCTTGGGACTAGATAGACTCTTACTCAGATACTAGATCACATGTTTTTCACCATTTAATTATCCTCTTGAACTAACACCATAGAAATAGTGGTAGTAGAGGCAGCCAAATAAAGTATATAGTCTTTCGCATAATTTGGTGGGTGAAAAAGAGGCGTGTTTGTTAAGGCATGTTTAAGGGCATCGAATGAGCATTGAGCAATGTCATCCCAGATGAAAGGAGTGTCTTTCTACAACAATCTCATAAATCCTTTAGTGATTTTATCTTAATTACAAATGAAACAACGAATACATTTTTCCTTCTCTTGCAAACCTTTCAATTGGGTTAGATTGTTGGGAGGGGGTAAAGCGAGGATAGCTTTAAATTTTAAGGGATCCACCCTAATCCCATATTTGGAGATGACAAATCCAAGGAGTCGACCTAATTCAACAACGAATATGCATTTGTGGGGGTTCAAACGGATGTGGTAAAACTGACATCGAAGAAAAATAGCCCGTAGGTGACCAAGGTTGTCTTGTCGATGAGACGAATGAGTGGGTAAGTCATTGAGGTAGGGTTCCACAATATGTTTGATGTTGTGGAATGTGTACAACATGGCTCGCTAGAAAGTAGCTCTAGCATTTTTAATACCAAAAGGTAGTTTCTGATAAGTGAACGTCCCCCAAGGGAAAATGAAGGTTGTTTTATGTTGATCAACCGGTAGAATGTCAATCTGGTTGTATCCTGAAAAACCATCCATGAACAAAAAATGACACTGCCAGCGCAATTATCAAAAATTTGGTCGATGAAAGGTGTAGGGTAATTGTCTTTGGGACAAGCCTTATGAAGATACCTATAATCGATGCAAATATGAATGGTCCCTTGTTTCTTAGAAACCAGAATGATGTTAGAAACCCATTCGGTTAAGGGGATAGGATAAATAAGACAAGACTTCAACAGTTTTTCAACTTTTGCCTTTCTGGCAATGGTTTTCTTAGGATGAACCAGGAGAAGTTTTTGTCGTACATGTTTAACGTCTAGGTAATTTTTTATCTCATGAAAAATAATCGACGGATCGATCACTAACATTTCTTCATAACTCCAAGAAAATATGTCGTGAAAATATTTGAACAAAGAGGTATAACTTTCCACTTCTTCAGGTGAACAATTCGCATCCAAATGAAAGTGTTCCACAATACCTTCTTTGATTGATATGTCAATAGCAATCATAGAAGATATTTTTCCCAAATTCCCCTCGGAGATGGTGTCCTGGGTGAGTATTGGAGATTGAAGAGAATTGACAACATCACCAGGAAAGATAGAGTGTATATCCTTCTAAATTTCATCCAAACTAGGAAGAAAGAATGAACGATGGTGGTTATCATCCCAGGGTGCCTCTTCGATATTAAGCATTTCCATAATAGATTCATCCGATGGAAAAATGTGGAGGATGTAATTCAAATTAGAGGATAGGGAATCCAACCAAGATGGCAATGAATAACTAGTAGACATTAACAGATGTTGGTCGTACGGGGAGGGAGAGGAAGACTGAATGGCGTCGTATGCATCCTATGCAGGACTAAGTGGCATAGTGTCACCAAGTGGGTCAAATTCTAAAGGACTAGGCACAATCCATGGATCCGATGATTCGTAGGATTGATATGCTATAGTCAATATCATGTACTATTGTTGCTGACCAACGTAGGCAGGATTCATTTGTTGAGGAACATTTGTGAAAGGAGAAGGGAAACCCATATGGCCCTGGGTAGGATAACCAGTATAGACCATGGCAAGATAGGTCCTTTGATTAGTCTGAGGTGGATAAACAGTTTTCCCTTGAGGGGGGTAAATAGGTTGTCCTTGGGGAGGGTAAGGATGTGGCCCTTGGGGAGGATAAGATTGTTGTCCTTGAGGACCCCAAGTGGGATTAGGGACCCTTGGGAAAGGTTATCCAAAATGTAATCTAGAAGGATTAGGATTTGGTATTCCTCCTTGTGGCTTGGGATATGATGACCCTCCTTGATATGGTTGATGAAACGTACCTCCTTGGGGTGGTCCCCGGGATTATGGAGCATTTCCAGTGAAGTAAGGTTGTCCCCCTACCATTGATTGGGTAATAAGTTGGGTTTGACCAAAAAAAGGGGGTTTCCCCCTAGTGGGTATGTGTAAGGGAGGTTTTCCCCCAGGAGGGATGGGTCTTCTAGAAGATGGTTGCTCGCTAATCGAGATTTTTCCTGCAGTTGTGTATGTGTGTGGTAGGGTTTTGCATTCCATGATGCACATGTGTCCCAACAAGGTTCTATGGAATATGAGGAGATGTTGGTTGAAGATTTATAGTAGGAGTAACTGTCAAGGTACCTTGCATATTACTAGGCAACATGATTCCATTGTTACTTTGAACTGGTACTGACATGCCAGTAGGATTTACTACTTGTTCAATGTGATGGTTAATAGTCCGACCTGACGATCCTGCATCAGCACCAACAAAGGTAAGAGGGTCAAAAGGTGGTCGACTAAAATTGAAAATTTCATAAAGGTCACATCTCGATGGAGTTCTCCATATAGAACGAATAGGATTTTGTTTTGGATTGACCATATCAGTAGAATGAATAGGAGTCATGTACTCGCCATTAAAATTTGGTTGTGTGGATTCCATATTTGTCTTAGTATATGGCCTTAATGATAAGCGAGGGTAATCTTCTTCTATAATGTTACCGAAGGAGTTTGTTAGGGACCTAACCCATCACATAGGTAGAATAATATATTCCAATGTAATAAAGGTTAATATTAATAAGGCCTAGAAATAAGGAAGAATAAGTCTAATGTAAGAAGACCTAATGGAAGATTTCGCTTCTAGAAGGATCTTCCTTTAGATGGTTCTTTTCATAGACATATTTAGTATAAATAGGAGTTGAGGGTATGAGAACTTTTGTCTTGGATATTATTGTAATAGAGCTCTGATCTGCTGGAGGTTTCCCCCTCGAAGAGGAAAGTGAACATTGCTCTCAGTAATCAAAGTGCTCTTTCTGGTGTAATTCTGGTATCATTTTGGTATTATTGTGGTGTTGTTTTGGTTATATTGTTGTTCATCTGCCATTTCTAGCTATTATTTATGTTTTCCATACTTTTTTATATTTGGAATATGACAAGTGGTATAAGAGCACCTTCCTCGACAGAAAATTGTGGGTTAATTTTTTTCAGAGTTGAGACGTATTCTGGTGTCTTTAAGCTACAAACATCTGTCATTATGCGCATAAAACAACGGTTGAGGATTCGTACACGCTATACAAGTGGTACTTAAGAAAAAATCTATTAGACACCCTTGTAACCCCTGTTGGTACACCATCGAGTGGTAGCACATCAGACAACACCTGTATATGGATCTACCTAGATTTTTTGAAGCCCTCCATAGATAAACTGATTGGCCACCTGACTGTTATAGTGCCACCGAGAAAAACACTCAGGAAGATACTCTCTAGTACTTTGGTAGTCGAGTAGTATGAATAAGGGCACAGTCTATCCTCCTTAGTTGGTGAACTGAGATATTGGGCTGAGTACTACTATTGGACCTCGTACGTATATTAGAGAGCTATAGCACAGGGCAAACCCTTGTTCGTATAACCCTTGAAACTTAACCTTTGGGGACGGAAAAAAAGTAAAAAATAGACAAGATATATTGCCGCGCAACTATGTCTCCTGCATTTGAGTTTCCAAATTACTACACATTTCTTCCTGATTAAGAATTTGGGCATTTCATCACTGCAGTATTCTTCAGATCGGAGTATAACTCCACATGTGTAAAAAAAAAGAGGTATGGATCATGTTGGCATCATTATTTCAGACCTATTCCATTGGATTTATCTCTTCACCCTTATCACATTCATACATGTCATTTTTCAACAAATTTTTTGACCATATTCGCCCCTTTTCAGTTCCCTCGTCATCATGGCCCATACCCATAGCCAAGTGTTGGCCCTCGCCCAAGTTTTGAGGAAACCTTGGTCAGGTTTGACCACTTTTTGGACTTCGACACATTGGTTGAGAAAGGAGCGCGCAGGTGGAGTTGAGATCCTAGATCTCACTGCTTTTATGGGCTATGTGGACCCAGTAAGGGGTCCCTAGGGTTTCTGTAATGGGTTTTGGGATGTTGGCCCATGGGGTTTACCCATGATTAGACCTTTTGTTAAGAGATTGTAAAAGTATAAATAAGTAAGAATGTATGATAGAGGAGAGGCTTTTTGGGGGCTTGTTGAAGTGAAGTATTGGTAGCTAAGTGCAAGCAATTTTGGGTGATTTGTGCAACAAAATGTGCATGTAAGGCTCTGTGCTCAATAGCAAAGTCATATCTGTGCCTAAACCTAGTTTTGGAAGGAGGATTTGGTGCTCAGTGCACAAATCTCCTCTCCTATGCGAATCTTGGCTCTGTGGCTTAGTGCACATGAGCAACTGAATGTAAGATATTGAAGAAAAATAAAGAAGATGAAGCAATTGATGGACGTAGCCCCACATTGGGGTGAACCACATATATATTGTGTCCTTGGTTTGCTTTGTTCTTTGTTGGTTATGTTATGAATCTACTGAGTGCCTTGAATGTTATGTATGATAGATAGATCTATTATTACTTAGTGCTTTGCTTGTGTTAAATATAAATGAATGATTAGATCTAACTCAGTGTTATGTGCTAAGTGGTTGAAGTCCTTAATCTTTGTTGTTATTGCGTCGATCTCTATTAGGGTATGATCTGCGATGTTATTAAAGCTAATGAACTAATGCATATCATCTTCTAAGTGTGAATAGAGTACTCTGTGAAGTGTTATTATCACATATCTGTGTCCCAGCTTGGTTACAGACACCTACGTCCTATAACCCCCCCTGCTTCTATCTCGAGTGAGACTTCGCTTGCTTCACAGGTGTTTCTAAAAGGGTCGATAGTTATGGTTTTGTTGCTGCGTTGTTGAAGCATTGAAACCTGGGTATGCCCCTGTGCCAACAAACCGTTCCATTGTCGGGACCTGAAACTATGATAGTTGGGAACTGAGGTAAAGAAAAGAGAAGCTCTGTGCATAGATTTGTTGTTGAAGTGCACAATACTCTACTTGACTGGTGAATATCTATGCTAAGAAAGAAGTCTAATCTGAAGAAAATAGGTAAGATATTAAAAGAGGTAAAGCTTTGTGCTTTGTTAAGAGTTAGATAAGTGAAAATTTTTGTTTCGAAAGCATGAATTTAATGATGTTTAATAGATTATGTCCTAGTTTGAAATCTAGGGCGTAGTTGGAAGAAAGAGTTGATCTAACTAAAGATAATAGAAATGAAGAAAGATATGTTATTCCTATGCATAGAAAGAATTTTTGGACTAATAAGTGGATGTAGGAACCTAGAAATATTTTTTGTAGATTGCAGGTCCAGCACTGTGATCCTAGTGCATAGTACAGAAGATGTTGGGGAACATACAAGATAAAAACAGGATTGACATTGTGTTATAACTGCAAAAGGTCATGATATCTTGCTAAGGAATACGCTGGTACAAGTCCTATCTATCTTTGTTGTAATATTGTTGGTCATGAGGTTGAGGATTGCCTAAGGATGATTGCTAAATTTGAAAGAATGAACATGAGACAAGAAAACTATGAAGGAAATCAAGAGACTAAGAGCATGTTAGAGAATCATAAAGAGAAAGAATCAGAGAAATATCAGACTATATTAGTAGAGTTGAAAGAAACAATGAATGAGCACAAAGATGTCAGTTTACCAGAAATCTTGAAAGTAAAACAATGCATAAGTGTAAGAATAGAACACTTTGACATAGACTATGTCTTGGATGAAGAAACATAAGTGAATATTATGACATAATACACTTTGGAAATCTTAGGAAAGCCCACTGTTATACCTTCATTGGGAAGGATAGGATTGTTTAAGTGTAAGATGATAACTTTATGTGGAAGAGTTACTAACATACCTATTATTATCCATGGAACATCGACCGGAGAGGAATTTGAAGTCACTAAGTTTGTTGATAACATCACCCGTTTCCCACTTCTTCTAGGTAGGAATTGTATTGAGAAGGATTAGATCAAAAGAAAAGCAGAGGAAGAATCTACATAATAGAAAAAGAAAGAACTAAAGGATTTCATACCTAGAAAAATAGATCGACTAATATGAGAACGAGAGGATAAGTCGAAGCAACAGAAGGAAAGAGAATTAATTTTCAAGGTTGAAAGAATGTGAGAAGTTTTGTAGGACCTATCTACGCAAGAAAGAAGTACACCCACCCAGGAAGTAGTAAGAGAAGGGATATTAATATCAAACCCTTTGAGAGCACATTAGTAGTGCAAAGTCACTACACAAGGAGAAGATAAGAATAAGAATGGAAATATGAATCCAGAAACAATTAGAGAGACTCAGATCACAGGAAAGAAGGGAAGGAAGATCAGTAAAAAGAAATCTAAGATGGAAAAGCTACATGAAGCTATAGATACCAAATAGAAGACTTCACAGACTGGAACCTCATAGGAGGCATGTTCACAAGATTTGAACCTTGTCAGAACAATAGGACTGCGAAGAATGGGACTTCACCCTGGAGAAGATATATGACCGTTGGAGGTGCCCCAACCATTAGAAGCAACGCTCACGGAAGGCAACATTAGTTTGGTATGTAGAGCCATGGAGGATGCTTCAGAGGACATCTTGCAGATATATGGAGAAAAGTAGGATGAGCTATATGGCAGGATCGAAAAAGAATTGAACGAAGTACAACAAGCTATTCGTTCGGTCCACGCAGTACCTACTGCATCACAGATTGAGGAATTGGGGGATGAACCAAACCAATTGAGAAGACTTGTAGATGAGATAGAGGCTTGACTTCAGAAAGTCCAAGAAGAGAAGGAGAAGGCTACTGAAGCCTTGAAACAAGATAAAGAGGAAGTCTTAGAGAAATTACAAGTAGCATGGTACTATGTAACCACCTATGGAAATGAGAAAGAAGAGTTTTAGATGATGATCCAGGAGGAAAAAGCCTAGCTACAGAGAGAAAAGGAGAAGTTTCTCGCAGAACGGGCTACAGTCAAAGAAGCAGTGAATAAAGCATGTCACTTTGTCCCAGTCTTGGCATAGGAGGAACAGGATTCGGTCGAGGTTCAAGTGGTGAAGTATGTTGAGAACATCCAATAGCTTCAAGACAGGATAAAAGAGTTGGAGATCCAAGCTGTACTGAGAACCCCATAGGAAGTGCACGATAGAAGGGAGGAAGCCGCTAAGAATGTAGTAATAAGGATAAGTTCCCTCACCTTAGAGTGTAAACAATTGAGCGATAGAAGCACCCAGACTTACGAACACCTCACATAAGATCACGAGCTAAGGAAAATGGAAGCGCAATTATAGGATGTGCAACATCAAGCATTCTTCATGCAGGGACAAATGAAGATACTCATCGCAGTCGAAAGAATGAAGAGATCTCGGGAAAAATGTGCAGTGCAACAAAAGATTACTTCCATCTAGGGCAGGGTAATGGAAGTCACGTAGAAGCTACAACCTGTGCAGGATGAAGCCTGCAAGGTGTTCGAAAAAATTGAGGGACAAGGATCGCAATTGGACCAATTTGTTGCATCAGTAGACCAACACTTGGAAGGGCCTCTTACAGATAAGACAATCGAGGAGCTCGTTGAGTAGGAGGCTCAGGCAAAGAAGCAAGTCAAGGTATCCCGAGTTAAGATCGAGGCCTTTGAAGTAGGGTTTCCTAGACCTGAGTGACTTGGGACGAAGCAGAGGTGAGTGTTGGGGGCCTGTTGGCCCTCGACCAAGTTTTTAGGAAACCTTGGTCAAGTTTGACCACTTTTTGGACCCATAATTTTATTCATCCCCGCATTGCCCAAGAAACTAATTGCTATATCCGTGCAGTCAATAATTTCCAAATCATGATTGCCAATGGATGGTCCATGAAATGTGGAGGGTGTTGTGAAAATGTGTGTCTCCAAATTGGTGACTATCACCTGAAATCTCATATGTTTGCTATCGACATGGGCGGTTGTGACATTGTGTTGGGTGCAAAAAGGCTAAGGAATTTGGGTCCCATTCTCATGGATTTTAAGGAATTAACCATGCAATTCGACAAAAAGATCCAACAATATAAGTTCCAAGGCATCATCATAGGTTCCCCAGAGATCATTAGTTCCCATCGCATGGAAAATTTGCTAAAAAAAGGTCACTTTGGCGTTATTTCCCAACTCCATGCCATACAAGCAACTGAGACTGTTAGGGACCTAAACTGCACATAGGTAGAACAATATATTTGGATGTAATAAAGGTCAATATTAATAAGGCCTTGCAATAAAGTAGAATAATTCGAATGTAAGAAGACCTAATAGAAGCTTCTGCTTCTAGAAGGATCTTCCTCTAGATG
>JASDQU010506048.1:62769-84023 GCA_032191745.1 Picea mariana | reverse complement strand
ATGCTAAGGACCTTGCCATTGCAACACCCTAGCATACTTTTCTTCATCAAGCCGTCATCTACTTCATCTTTGAGATAAAGAAGGAGGAAAACTACTAGGTCCTAGGGTTACCTACTTCCTAGTAGCCATTTTCCCTTTAAGGTTTAGTGATTGAATCCTTGGGCTACCAACACTTCAATCATTGACCTTCTTGTCTCTAGCTCTCTTATTATCAATTTGTTCCTTCAAGGTTTCCACTGCTAAAAGAGACTACATTTACCCTAAAAGCACTGATCTAGGCCTTACACTTGAGTGATTGATAAAAACTACTCTCAAAACCTTTACCTTAAGCTCTCTACTAACTCTTCCTAACCCTAGAATAGACTAATATACTAACCTACTTGTTGTTGTCACAAAATTAAGATACATCCATCTATTGCAACATTAAAAGCACCTAAAAGCAATTGTAAAGTTGATTTATACACTGCCTAATTTGCTTCTGACAAATGTTAGTACTTTGGTATTAATGAGTGATTTTTTGGGTCATTTTGAATCTCTTTTAAGGCATTTATTGTGAAGAAATCATATCATAAACATTGTTGTTATAAAAAATCTGTTTGCTTCATCATATATCAACTATTGCTTTTATTGATAAATTCCATGGTTTTATGAAGTACTAACAGCAAGTTGTGCTTGCAAAAGATTTATTTTATTGTTGCTTTGTTCTGGGAAGGTACATCTGAATACTCCATTACTTCATTGGTTAAAACCCTGGGACTTTCTGATCAGTGTCACTTGTGAGAGGGGATACTTTTATAGACACTTTAATATTTGCCTTCTCAAACCCCCAAGTCACTAAGGACATCTCCCCTGGGCCATCAACCCTAAATAGAAAGAGGTATCATGTTGAGGTGACAGTGATAGGATAACCTCATGTTAAGTCAAATTTCCTTCCCTTAACCTTTCCCTTTCGATTAAGTACAAATTGAGCGATAACATATACTATCAAAATTAAGTTAAACCCATTACATTGATGAACAAAACCCTAACCCTAAGTGGATTAGGTTTGTCCACATATCAACCTCCTAAACCCAGTAGTTCCTCGATGCAACCGTTCCTTGCTTTGACTCTTCTCTTCCTCGCATTGCTTTTCCTTGATTCCCAACACACTGTTTTCCTTGCCTTTTGGTGTGTTGCTTTTCCTTTTTCCTAGTGTGTTGCTTTTCCTTTTTCCTGGTGTGCGCTCCATTACTAGTCCCATTTCCAACTGTCTACTATTATTTTTGTGCATTTCCCAATATAGCCTACTCCAACACGAAGCAACCATAGTTTATAGTCTTTGGGTGCATGGAATTTCTAGGTTTGTATGCTACCAAATTGCAGAGACAAGGGACCACGGGTGCAAATTTTTTGTGCAAAACAATTGCAGAAAGATGCAATCAGATAGTAGGTGAAGATTCGACTAGACCTCAAGTGGAGAGGATTTGAACCCGTGGAGTTTTCAAAGATTAAAGAGTGTCTAGGCTCGTCTTTCTCTTGGAAATGTTTATCAATTTTTGATCTGACTTTGAGAGGCTCTGCCTACATAGCAATTTGTGACAAAATCTTAGTTCCCGGCAAATATTGAGCATATAAATCGACAAGTTTGAAGTCGAGCAGAACGAGTATATTCTAGTCCGAGTTGAGGTAATCAGCAAAGGATGTCATAGAGCATCTTATTTTTCTAATCTCTTATTCAAAAGATAGTCATTCTTAACATCTAGTTTGCTTAAGAAACCCGAGACAATCTCCATTCATTTTCAAAGAGGGTGACCCATCAGTGAATGACATGCAAGGTGAATAGGAGATATCGCCCATATTATTTTAGACCAATTTAAAGGGGTTTGTGGTTCGAATCTCACAAAGGAAAAGGTTTTTTTTTTTTAAATCTACAATTCTTCATTTTTTAATGGCTTCCACCAACAATTTAGGGAAGTTCTTGTTGGAAATAAATATGAGCTATGGTCCTTGAGGATGAAATCATTCCTCCAAGCTCACAAATGTTGGGAACCAATGGAGAATGGATTCACAAGGCCACCCCTAGCAGACCTAGATACAATGACAAATCCTCGGAAAAATGTTGTTGCATAACAAAGGAAGAAAGAGAACAAAGCCGAATATTGGATTCAGAATTCAATGGATGACTCAATGTTTTCAAAAATAATTGGTGTTTCCATAGCAAAACAAGCCTGGGACATTCTCAAATATGCCTACCATGGAAATGACAAAGTGAATACAGTCAAGCTTCAGAAATTGAGAAATTATTTTGAAACTCTAAAGATGACTGAGACAAAGAATGTTGACTAGTTCATCACTAGAGTAATGGGCATTGTAAACCAAATCAGAACGACTGGTGAACAGATTCAAGATCGTAGGATTGTTGAAAAATTCCTCAGAAGCTTTCCCAAGAAATTTGAAATGGTTGTAACAACCATCCTCAAAACTAAATATTTATCTACTTTTTCAATAGAAGAAATGATGGGATCATTCATGTCACATGAAACGAGACTCAACTTGGAAGAAGGGTCAATTGAACATGTGTTCAAGACTCAAAACACTTTTAGTAGAGACAGAGACAGAGGAAAAGAAGGGAGAAATCAAAGAGGAAGAAGCATATGAAATGATAATGCAAAAGACGGACACACAAAGGATCAGTCGCAACATTCTAAAGACTCACATAATCAAAGAGGAAGATGGATAAAATGGATAGATAAATCCATAATTCAATGTTACGATTGCATAAAGTATGGTCACTATGAGAGTGAATCCAGAAAGAAGCAGTTAGATTAGAACAAAGGCAGAGCAAATGTCTCCAACAATGAAGGAGAATCATCTGAAGCAATGCTTCTTTCATGCCATACCTTTGAAGAAGGTCACTCCAAGGACCTTTGGTTTCTAGACAGCGACTGGAAAAATCACATGACAGGTAACAAAGACTTAATTTCTAGCATGGATACTTCTATTAAATATGAGATAACTCTAGGTGATGATTCTCAAGTAAAATATCTAGAAAAATGCATTGTATTTGTTTTACCCAAACAAGATCAGAAGAAAGACATACATAATGTATACTATGTACCAAACCTAAAACACAATCTGATAAGTGTAGGACACTTGATGGAGCATGGATATGATGTCTTATTCAAAGGCTCCATGTGCTTAATTTTGGATAAATCACCCAGTAGGAAACTCATTGCAAAAATCCAAATGACTAAGAATAATATGTTTCCATTAAATTTGAGTGTAAATGTATCCCAGTGATATGCCCAAAATGTGTCAAACACAGATGAGACTCTCTTGTGGTATGTTAGGTTTGGTCACCTTCCTTTTAGAAGTCTAATTCTTCTTCAAAAACATTCAATGGTCAAAGGTCTTCCTGTTTTGAATGAACAAGACAACCCTTGTGAAAGTTGTATTCTTGGAAAGCATAAGAGAAACAACTTTCCAACATCCTCCCAGAGAGAAAAAGAACATTTAGAATTGTTCACGCATATCTCTGTGGACCAATGCAAACCTAATTCATTAGTTGTAGTTTTTGTTTTCTGACCTTTATTGATGATTTTAGCAGAAAAATATGGATTTAAAGTTCAAAGAATTCAAATGAAGTAGAAAAAAAGAGTGGAAAGTATGTGAAAGTGCTCAAGTCGGATGGGGGAGGAGAAAACAACTCAAAAGACTTTGCAGATTTTTGTAGACAACAAGTCATCATAATGCAGACCACAACCAGATATACTCCACAGCAGAATGGAGCAGCTGAAAGAAAAAATCAAACCATTATGAACATGGCCAGGAGCATGCTCAAAGCAAAGAATTTTTCCAATTACTATTGGGATGAAGCAATTGTTTTTTCAGTGTACATTCATAACAGATCTCCAACAACAAACATAAAAGATCAAGTACCTCACGAGGCATGGAATGGCACAAAGCTAAATGTGTTTCACTTCAGAATTTTTGGTTGCAATGCTTTTGCAGATATCTCTAAAGATTTGAGAAAGAAGCTTGACAACATAAGTGAAAAATGCATCGTCATATGATATAGTGAACAACCAAAATTCTACAGACTTTATAATCTAGTCACCAAGAAATTTCTGGTGAGCAGAGATGTCAATTTCTTAGAGAACAAATCATGGAATGAGCAAGAAAATGAGACATTGGATTGCCAAAATCCATTACAGCAAATTGATGAACAAACAGAAAGTTTAGAACAACAAGGACATCAACCAAGACTGTCAATATTACAGGTACAAAGACATCCAAAACATTCTAGAAATGGTTCTTCTTCTAGTAGTGAATCATCTGCTTTAGCAGAAAATCAATGAACAAGAAGCATAAGGGAAATTTATGAACAACAAGCTCATTTTTCCTTATTACCCTATCATCCAACCTTCTTTGAAGAAGTAGTAAAAGAGGAACATTGGGTAGAAGCCATGAATGAGGAAATCGAAGCCATAGAAAGGAACAAGACTTGGGATATTGTTGATGCACCAGCAGGAAAATCCAACATAGGTGTCAAGTGGGTGTACAAGGAAAAGCTAATTGAAAAAGGAAAGATATCGAAGCATATGGCAAGGCTAGTTTCCAAAGGTTTTTCTCAACAACATGGCATAGACTATGGTGAAACCTTTGCTCCTGTAGCAAGGTTAGATGCAATAAGGATAATTTTAGCCACACCATCTCAAAACAAATGGCAAGTGTTCCAATTGGATGTAAAATCAGCCTTCTTGAATCGAATTCTACAAGAAGAAGCGTATGTGGATCAGCCACACGGTTTTGAGGTCAAGGGACAAGAGGACAAAAAGTACAAGTTGAAGAAAGCCTTGTATGGCTTGAAGAAAGCTCCAAGAGTTTGGTATAGTCGAATTGATTCTTATCTTATCAACAATGGATTCAACAAGAGCAGTAATGAGCCAACACTCTATACAAAATCATAACATGAAGGTAAAATTATCATTGTTTTCCTTTATGTTGATGATATGATGTATACATGTAATTTGATGTTAGAATAATTTAAATTTTCCATGAAAACAGAGTTTGAGATGACTAATCAATGATATTGGACTCATGAAATATTTTTTGGGAATAGAATTTGAGCAATCTGCTCATGGTATTTTTTTTCTATCAGCAAAAGTATGCTACAGACATTCTGAAAAGATTTAGAATGGAACCAAATTAAGTAAATAATATAAAGGTTCAATAGTTAATTCAAATTTGTATAAGAGGTTGGTAGGTATTCTCATTTATCTTACTACAACTAGACCTGATATAATGTTTGCAGTAAGTTTTGTTTCCATATTTATGGAATCTCCCAAGGATTCTCACTGGAAAGTCGGAAAACAAATACTAAGATATGTTGCAGGGACACTTAACTTTGCTTTGTGGTACACAAATTCTGAAGATTATTCACTTGCAGAGTACATAGAAGTGATTTTGCATGCAGTTTAGATGACAGAAAAATAACATCTGGTTATGCTTTTCATCTAGGTACCAATTTGATTTCATGGGCATCAAAGAAACAACCCATAGTTGCAATATCTTCAGTAAAGGCAGAGTATGTTGTTGCAACTTCAACATCTTGCCAAGCAATCTGGATGAGAAGACTCTTAAATGATTTGGCACATATGGAAAAGGAGCCAACTACTATTTTTTGTGATAACAACTCATTCATTGCATTTTCAAAGAATCATGTGTTTCATAAAATAAAAAAACACATTGACACTCACTTTCACTTCAACCGAGAGCTTGTCAATAATAGAGATATTTCTTTTCAATTCTATGGATCAAGAGATTAGCTAGCAAACACTTTTACAAAACCATTCAGAAAATTGTTTTTGAATTTCAAAGACAACACTTGGGCATTGTAAGTGTTGATTAATGTAACAGTTAAGATTAAGGAGGAGTGTTAGAGTAATCTCCACCTGTCCATTCTTGTCTACCAACACAACTAGTTAGTGTTAGCTAGACTACAATTAGACTTCAGTTCATTTGAGTTTTCTTCATTTAGTCAGAGATTTGTTGGGATCCTCATTTGTATCATTGTAATCTATTTAATAGCAAGATGGGTATTGAAACCCTAAGTTGTTATCTTGCACACGTGTTTGTTGTTTGTTTATTTCTTTGCTTCTGATCTTTGTCATGCCTAAGGTAAGCAAATTTATGGATTATAGATTTGGATGAAAAACAAATGTAAACAAGTAATTAAGTTTCCTTGTGGTTATAGAGCAAGTCGAGTCCTATGGTAACATAGAATGTGGTATAATCTTTGTTAATATCATGACTGTAAAGTTGATATATTTTTTCATAAAAACTTTGTTTACTGGATATATACATAATCAGTTGTATTTTTACACACCTCAAGGCCCATACACAGATTTATTATAACAAATTAAATTAAAAAATGTATCATCTTGATATGGTAAAGCTTTCCTAAATTATAATCGGAATGGTAAGCATTGTGTTTTTGGAGAAAAAAAAAACTAATTAAGAAATGTGAATTGATCATCATCCCCTCATTTACATTTTTAGTGGTTTAAAATGTAAAATCCATCTTTAATTTGCTTGTTTCTTCAATTTAAAAATATGTGCGGTTCATTCAAGGTGTTCAGCACATGCCTTTTGTGCTCTTTTTAATGTTAGGAGGCACCATTAATTGTAGGCCTCCTATATATTGCAAATGCACCATAGTAGCGATCTCGACAACAAGAATTGTTGCAACAATCTATTATAAGTAAGGTTATATAGCTCTTTTGTTATGATGAACGTATGATGGATAGAGATGGTTTCCCAGATGTGAGTGATGACAGTTCGCATCTAAAAAGTTGATCTTGTACACAATGGGATGCCTTGGCATCCACCACTGCAGCCTCTTCTTAACAAAAAGAACTACTATTGTCGTAGAATTTTGTTGTCGATATGAGGAATGTGTGCAACATAGAGATAGTTTCACATATCTGGGTGATGAAAGTCTTTTCCCTAAACATAAATTGATTGTTTGTTCAATCCATTGGATGGGTAATGACAAAGTCAACAAGATAGAGCTAGTTTTGCATATGTGGGTGATAAAATTCTTTGCCCCGAACAGAAATTAATTGTGCAGTAGGGCCATCCAATGGGAAAGTGACAAAGTTAATGATTGACTTTGGCGTTGCATGTCTAATGGCTCAAACACACAATCAGGTTAAGGTGGAAGTTTTCATTTGAAAAGTAGATCTTATACATGATGATGATATGCATGGCATCCACCACTGCAACCTCTTATACTATATAATTTCTCTAATTGCAATTGCCACAAATTTGCATCATTTTCTTAAGTGTGGAGGCAGAGGAAGTTCAAACTCATTGTTGTTGTTGAGGATCACATAACATTTACAAACTAGAGGCAGTATGCTAGATGGCAATGAGGCGATGCATGAAGTTCATGGCAGTGACATGCTAAATAACAGTGAGGTTGTGCAAAAAGATGGATAAAGGCTTTAAAATTTTAACAAACTTATTAAATGTAAAGTTAAGAGCAAATAACCTCCTCATTTCTTTGTTGAATTTAGGTAGCATAGGGTTTCATGAAAAACTTGAAGGCCAAAAGTGATGTGCATAAATTAATTCACTAATAATTTATAACCTCAATCTTAGGCTATAAGATAATAAAAAGATCATAAATAGAAACATTAACTCAATGTGGATTCAAATACATTGATACATATAGTATTGTCAAAAGTGATGCAAATTAATTAATTCACTAATAATTTCTAACCTCAAACTTAGGTATAACATAATAAAAAGATCATAAATCCAAAAATCAACTCAATATGAAGTCAAATACGTTGATACATATAGTGAAATGTAATATTGATTTATTTCATAATTTTTAATATAAATCGAATTTACAAATTTTTAACATAAATTAGTTTTGCAATTTTTAAGTTGAAATTTAATACCAAAAAAAATAAACCATAAAATATTCAACATTAACATATTACAATAAAAATTCAAATAAAATAAATAAATTTAAATCAAACAATATATATATATATATATATATATATATATATATATATATATACTTTTCTTGACTCACTACTTTCTGTTTTGTGAAGATCAACGGTGTAAAAGTGGATATGCAACATATCTATGTGGACCCCCTCACAAACCACGGTTTGGTGAACATACAAGTGTTGATATTATGTTAATTTTGCCCCCCCATGGTGGTTTTCAAAACCGGAGCCGACCCCCCAAAAACTAGCACTTGGTTCTAGCATCGGGTTTTATGAAGGGTTTTAGTGCCTAGCGTGCCCTAAAAGAGATTGGCGGTGTCCTAGACGCATTGATATATGTGGCAGTTAAGTGACGGGAATTTTCAAGAGACAATGCCAGACTGGGCACACAAAATCGCATTTATCTGATCATTCAGAGGGAGTATCCCATCGAGAATGGAGGTGATCTTCTGAAAATGATGATTTGGGCTCGAGCCAAAGGTGGAGGCTTAGCTCATCTTGTGCATAAGTGTATGTTCTATGGCAGGGACGGAACCATATTGATGATTCCAGGTTAGGGGCATCCATACACCATTGAAGATAGTGAATTTTGCAGGGTTTTGTGGTGCTAAATCGTAAAGTGAAGTGTTGGATGTATGGGCTGACCCAGGTTCTACCTTAGTTCTCCAACAAAACCCTAGAAACCATCAACCCTTCTGGAGACCAGAAGGAAACTCTGCGCACAGAGTGCACAACACAGTCTCACTCGATATGGCTTATGGGTGATCGCATGACCCAGTTGTCTGCAATCGTGGAAGGGATTATGCTCAGGGGGATGTTAGACCTACTTATACTTCAATATTCCTCATTTTACCATACCATCATTCATATCTACCATTCATTTAACCATTAACATTCATTATGCAGGAAATAACATGTCTAATCTAGTGCACACTGTAAATTAACCTTAACATATTCATTCAATTACCCATTCATTCATTATGAAGCATAGCAACACATAAAGAACACATTCCACACATTAACACAGTATTTTACTGTGGTTCACCCCCCCCTAGGGTACGTCCACAAAGATATTTCTTCGTTATTGTTCATCTTCAATTCTTTGCATTGCGTGCATTACATCAAAACTTAAAAGTATGTTGATTGTAAGGCTGACCAATGTAGCACCAAGATCCACAGCTCGTGACCTGGCCCTCAAATACAACTCAAAAATAGACTCAACATGACCTCCACAGCTCTCGACCAAAACACTCAACAAAGACTAGCTCAAAACTCAGAAAAGTTATCAAAGTTACTTCAAGACTTCTCCCCCCCTCATCTCTCTAGCTACCTCACACATTATATATGTATACTATAAAAAGTGGGTTAAACCCATTACTTTGATGACCAAAAACCTAACCCTAAGTGGATTAGGTTTGTCCACATATCAACCTCTTGCGCACAGCTGGTCCTCGATCCAACCGTTCATTACTTTGAATCTTCTCTTCCTCGCGTTGTTTTTCCTTGATTCTCAGCGTGTTGCTTTCTTTGCCTTCCGACGCGCTGCTTTTCCTTATTTCCTGGTGCACACTTCATTACTAGTCCCATTTCCAACTTTTTTCTACTATTGCTACGTATTTCCAAAAATAGCTTGCTCCAACATGCCCCCAATACCTACATGTGGCTCATCCCAAGCCACTCAAGAAGTGTTTTCATCTCTGACAGACTTCTCCAACTCCTAGAATCTACCTGAAATATCTTCAACACGAGTCTTTACCTATGCATTCTTCTCTGCAAATGACTCCACAACCTATGTTGTGATGTGCTCCTTCAGTATTTCTTTAGCTTCCAACCTAAGGTTTTCCATCTGTCCCTTGGTTGCATCCATTTTTTTCAATATCTTCTCTGCATCTTCCTGCAATGGCTCCAGTTGAGCCTGTCTCAAATGATTCTATGTTTTCACATTCTTCAATTATGCTTATAAATTCTTTAACTCTTGCATGCTCCTCAGCTTATCATGTATGTTCATTGCCTTTTTCTTTTGCTTCAAATCATATGTGGTTGTGTTAATTCCTTCACCCTTATGTTCCAATGCCTGCAAATTTTCATCCTCATGTAGGTTTGTCCATAGTTGTGCACTTTTGTCATATAACTTTGTAACTTCCTTAATATTATGCGTCATGTTCTCCATGTGCCCTGCCACCTCCTTCTCTCTCTGTGATCTAACTTCTGGCGGCGTGCTTGGTTTAAAGAGTACCATCAAGTCCATGATATGGCTCTTATAGTTCTTCATGGCTTGTGTTATTCTTCCAATCTTCTCTTATGTTTGTAAGTGCTCCTTGTCCTATGCACTGGCAGGAATTGACTTGAATACTTCTTCTATGTGTTGCTCTATCTCGACAATGCGTTGCTTTGCCTCATCCTTCTCAATCTGCACTTCATTGAGGGTTATCTTCAGTGTGTCCCTTACATCCTTAGCTACTTGTAACTTTGTCGCATATGCGTGTGATCTTAATTGGATCTCGTGTGCTACACTAACTTGCAGTTTATACAACGCTTTAGTGGGGACCTTGGCCAATGCCAAGTCCAAGTGGTCAATATCCTCCAGCTTTTTCTGCGTTGTCTCCTCATCCATCTGTAGCATATCCTGAGTGATAGAAAAAATATTACTTCCTGATATTATAATTTGGATTGTCTCTTGTGTGGGGATTGTATATTCTTGAGTTATTTGTTGTGGTTGCACCCTTTCCTTCTGATGTACTACATCCAGTTGCAGTTGTGCCAAAGTTTCCTTAACTTCTGATAGATTCTTTATGATCTCCTATATTTTCTTCTCAGCATCGTCCCATGACTCTGCTGCGTGGTCCTATACTTTTTCCACAACTAAATCTGCGTCATCTTTTTTCAATGTCAGCTCTAAGACGCTTTTTTGCGCCTTCGTCTTCTTTCTCTAGCCTATTTCCAATGTCCTCTTCATTGGTAGGGTTTATGTTTGTGCTAAAGTTGTAGGTATGTCTATGTCTAGGATATCTCCTCCTCCTTCTAGTTCATCCCGCATAGGAACAATTGTTTCCTTCTGTGCACTTCCATTAATATCTTTATGTTGTGCTCCTCCATTATTCACTTTGGCGTGATCCTTCTCCTAGACTATTGGCTTTTGAGTATCCTTTTCTCTAGGTTTTCTCACTATCGCACTCCCTCATGCATCCTTTGTGCGCTCAACAACCTTCCTTGTATTAGCTACTAGACTATTTGATTTCTGCGACGTGCCAACTTCTACTGGTTGCTTTGCTTTTTGTTCCTTCTTCGAGGTCATTGGTACCTTCCACTCATCTGTCCAATCTTTCATAGCCCATTAGACTTCCTCTCCAGTGACGCAGTACCTCATCTACAACCAATTCTTCTTTGGGTCCCTTTTGTCCTAATTCCATACATTGTGCCTTGATACCTGAAAATTTTCTATATCCTTCTATTCTTCCACTGCTTCTGGTCGTATCCTCCATGTCTCAGCCACCTTTTCCTGCATCTCCTCCAAATACATCACAAATATATTGGAGTTGGATTTCCTTTCTTTTGCAGCTGAGGTGCACCACAATGTTGCATATTTTGTTGTGCGACACTTTCTTATCCTTTGAAAAAATGTGTTATACTTGGGGTTTCTCCATCCTACCAATGGTATAAGTATGATTGACCATGAATAATGGAACTATGTACCTAATTCTTGTGCATATTTTCAATCATCCAATAATAAGTTCAATAATTATGGACTCCAGCTAAGTAAAGTCCCCTTCACACATTTTCACGGTTGTTGTTATCACTCCTATTGGTGCTTCTTCCTTATGACACTTCCTTAACAATTTACATGCCATTAACTTAGTTTCCAATCTTGTCGTGGGTTCATTGATCCTATTGATTATAATTCCTCGGGACCCTCTTATTGTTCCTTAAGTATTCTTCATTTCCTCTGCCAGGGCCTTCTCCTTAGTTTTGTCATCCATATATTGCTAAGGTTTCTCTCCGCTAGTTGGAAAACTTGTGATTGTTGCAATCAAATCAACTTCGATTGATACCCGCTTGTCCAACCATAGAATACCCCCATGTACCAATGCAAACAATTGTTTGACGCAATTATTCACATCCTTGCCTCATCCAAAATTAGGGATTTCCAGTAGGTTCATTATCCTTGTATTTACAACCCTACAATCCATTGTTTTGGTTCTAGAATTGGAGCACTTGACACACTTATCCCCTTGCTCTCCATATAAAATTGTGGCTCGAATTCAGGGAATTTATATATGCCTTCTATGTCATGGTCTTCATACCTCAGTTTTTCTACACATCCTAAAATGATAGGAAGGATTATCACTCATTCTGGTATGCGCGGTAGTGTTATTGTGACTTTTGCCTGCTTGCGCGATGTCCTTTGTACTGGTTGTTTCCCCCTTATCTTTTATGTCACGATGGATGGTCTTGCTTGTTGATGCGCACCCACTTCTTCTTCCACGTATGAATATGGTTCACCTATAACATATTCCACTTGCATATGTTCTTTTTTTTGTGGCGATGTCTCTACGACATGTTGTTGTTTTGCTTCGGTCTATGCCCTAAGCTCTTCTAACTTTGTTCTTTCGTCATCTTCTCTGTTTGTATGTTGTGGTGCTCCAAAACCTAGTTGTTGTGTAGGTTTATGTGCTTCAGTGGGGTTTTTTTCTTCAGCCCTAAAATCCATATTCATCTTCTCAAGGACGGGCTCATGTTCTTCGACAATTGTTGGGCTAATTGGTTCCTTGACAGGTGATGGGATCACATCCACATCGACAATTCCTTCTATCTAAATAGGGTTTCTGACCTTTGTGGTGGCTTTCTCTGTGGACTTCGCAACACTTTGTGTGTTTCTCATTACTCGACTGGGAGCTTCAACCTTCAGTGGTGCCATTCTGCTAGATCTCGAAGGAATTGCTTTGAATCTTTGCTTAACCTCCTCAGAAATACCTGCTTGTGCTCATATTTCTCACCTTATATAGCGTCTACTCCAAGACATAATGAGTCTTACCTTGCAAGTTTCCTACCTTATAAGGCCTATCATAAATGCTTTGTCATATCCCACTTTTTTGTTTACTTCCTTTTTCTTTTTCCGACCACTTTTTGTCCCGTCGTGTTGTGTTTTCATTCTATCAATTTTGTCCTGCACATTGTGTTATGAATTTTGTCACACCAATTTATTTTTTGTTGCACGTTGTATCTTCCAACTGTATGTCTACCACTTATCTATCTACTAACTTATTTTTGTCTTTTTCTTCTTTTCCACTTTTTTCTTCATTTTTCTTCTTTTTTTTTCTCCTTTTTCTTCTTTTTAATTCCTACTATATACATTATGTACAACTCTAATTCTTTGCACGGAATCTACTGAGGGTTAGTAGGTGTCCCTATACATTTTCAGTCGACTACCATTCACCAATCCTTGCATCTCCTTACCTGCTAAATCTTGTAGCTGCACAACACCTCCATCTCTGACAAACTTTATCTCATATGGCCCTAGCCAATACATCCTAAACTTCTCTGGGTGCTACAAGTATTTACTGTCATAGAGGAGAACCAGATATCCTTCCTTGAATTTCTTCTTCTTAATGTTTTTATCATTCCAAGCCTTGTCCTTTTATTTTTGTACCTCTTGATGAAAACCAACTACAATCTTGTCTTCTTCTAATTCCATGAGTTGTGCCAATATTTCTTGAGTTGTGCCTCTTCATCTGTTCCTATTTCTTGAGTTGTGCCTCTTTATTGATCTACGCCTCTTTCTGTCATGTTTATCAATCCGTGCCTTCACTTTATGCGTATACGATGGATTTAACTTGTAAGGTTTATGTCTTATTGGTCTGGCATATGGATTCAAAGGGGTATTCATCTCTCCAAGTTCTCTTGCAACCCATTTCATCTCTGAGAACGTCGTTGAAAATAGGTCACTATACTCGCACAGTAACTCTGTTATTCTTTCTAGTTTCTGGTTGTCCCAATAATCCCCAATACTTGCAATCTTTGGGTTTTCTTCTATTCCAATGTTTACCTTCTTTATCTTCAGTGGTGCAGCATAATCTTTTGAATCTAACTTTGGACCTTCTATTTTTATTTCTCCTTCAACTTATGTAATATTGATGTTGTGCGGGTTTTCTTCTGTTGGATCATCTTCTGTGACGTGATAATAGTGTAGCAATTGTATGACTATCTGTCTCTTTTGGTTTTGATAAGTTGTTATAATCTCAACTTCTGGGTCTTCGAATATCCTATCTCTTACCAATTTTAGTATGGTATCTATCTCTGGATTCTCATGCTCAAATGTAAATGTAATCACAAAATTTGGTTGCATTTCCTCCCAATTTGCAATTTCCCTGCGTTGTTCCAATTTTGTGTACCAATTCCTTGGGATTCCTTCCAATGTATGAATAAAGTGATGTGGCCACTCCTCTGGTGGTACTAATCTCCATTGATTTTTACATATTTCTACATGTTCTATGGGTTGTCCCATTCCATCATACTTCTCCACATATCTATCCCCCTGTTTTGCGCCAAATATGATGCGCACTAACCTCTCGCATTGATACCAATTCTGAATTTTCTCCTTATGGGTACCCCACCAACATGCAGGTGTAGCTTTCAAAGCAATATCCAAAACTGGTAACCTCTGACTTTCAAAAACTTCTAACTCAAACTTTGTTAAAAATTCCTCTAAATCATTATGACCATAAAAAGTAGGAGGTTCTCTTATCTCTGTACCAACCCATGTTAGTGCACGTGTCATCCTTGTGCATGTTCTGGTGGATAACTCATGCAATCGCTAATGTCAGTTCTCTAGTCCTATTTCAGATCTTGAAGCACACAGAGTAATGCTTCTCTAGCTTAACATTCCATTTGTTGTTGGGTTGACATAATCTTCTTCTCGTGCAGTAGTTCTATATAACTGATTTATGTCTTCTGTAATAAAATTCTATGTCGCAATTTAAATATACCTTCCTACTTTTGAAGGATCTAATGGCGCAATAATTATGTATTCTCCTAATTTAGAGATCATTTTTCTAGTCTTCAAGTTAATAATACCTTGTTTGTCAAAATTCCAATCCAGACCCAACAATGTTGGATATGGTGAAGTGTTATCTACTATGTCAATCACCTCGAAGTCTTCCATAGTGCACACACCATCCAGATCTACTGGTATGCCTTTCAATCTACCAATTGGTGCCATCCTATGCTTATTTTCTAACTTCAACTGAATAGGTGAAAATCCCAATGTAGGTTATCCCATGGCTTCCCATGTCTTCTTAGGCAGGACATTTACTTCAGACCCTAAGTCTAATATGATATCACCCATATTGAAATCTTTAATGTTTGCATTCAATATGAACTCTCTACTTGTTCTTCTCTTCTTACGAACCTAATTGACTGTCTTCTGTTCTAATTTCATTTCTTCTCCAGAATTGCACTTCTATAACAGAGATTGTAATACTTGTAAAGAGTTTTTATCATTCAACAACTTTACACAAGACCCCAAAAAGTTTCTTAAATTACTTACTTGTTCTGAAGTCTGATCTATGTTGGTCTGATCAAATAGATGAGGCATGTCATAAACGGGTACATCATCTCATGGATTTGCACCTAAAGTAGACGCAATATTCTCCTTCAAAATCTCTTGTCTAGCCTCCTTTAATGTCTCCTTCTCTTTGCGTGCATCAAAATTCTATTGGGGTGTTGTATTCTTTCTGACCCACTGGTACTAGTCTTGATCTTTATTTGTTGCATCTTTTCCTATCTTGGCTCCACCTCTAGTAATTATATTGATCTTCTTCCCATCCTCTTCTTTGTTTTCCACAACAATCCATTGAAGATTCTAAGTGTTCTAGTTCCTTTCGTCTCGTATCTTAACTAGAAGTGTCGGACAATCTTCTATCTCATGATTTGTTGCGTGATAATACATACTTGTCGCAGGTGGTTGTGAACAGTCCCTTGTGTAATGTCCAGGTTTATGACAATTATGACATGTTGTTGGTCCTCTACCTCCTCCAAATCCTCTTCCTCCACGGCCTCCTCCTCTAAATCCTCCTTTGTTACTTTGATTGTCTTCGCACAGTGTATTATATTATGGTGCCTAATTGTATTGTGGCTACGCATTATTATATTGTGGTGGCACTTCAAATTGTTGTGTGTTGTTATACTGCAGTGGTGCTCCAAACTGTTGTGCGTTATTATACTGCGGTTGTGTTGTAAACTATTGTGCGTTATTATATTGTGGTTGTTGTGCAGGTTTTCCTGTCATTAGTTCATCTTGCACCATATAAGTATCTGATGTTCTCTCCTTCATTATTTCTAATGTTCTACAATCCTTGTCTTCATGGCCAACTGACTTGCAAAAATTACAAAATGTAGTCTTGGGAATCGTTTGATACTTTTGCATCATGGAACAATGATAAGGACCATGTCCATGTGTTCTACGTATCTCACACCATGGTCCTCATGTGGGTAAAGGATTCGGCATTCATGTCCCCAAGTACTTTGCAAAGGGTGGGCACTCATTCTTATGATGTCCTTATGTTCTGCATAATGTGCACCAGACATCTTCCCTCTTTTCCTTTCCTTTATTTTGATTCAACTGAAATGTCAGGTTCTTCAGATCTGCTCTCAGCTCTTCCATAGTTGGATCTGTATGCTTATACTGATTTTCCTCTAATTGCAAAGTTGATGCCTCAATGGATACTTCAGATGTGCCAATAAATAGTTAACATATAAGTGTATATGTTGCATATCTGTGATAGGATACTTCAACTTACCTTTAGTCTCTTGAAATTCTGATTTTCCTTTAAGGGTTTGGAATTTGTGTTGCCTCAATGGATACTTCAGATGTTCTAATAAAGAGTTAAAAAATAAGTGTCTATGTTGCATATCCATGATAGGATACTTCAAATTACCTTTTAGTCTCTTGAACTTATGATCAACCTCCCAAACTGACTCACCTGGATTATGTTTGATCTCCATCATCTCATTCATGATTGGATCCTCTGAACTAGGTCGTTAAAATTCATTGATCAATGCCTTCTTCACATCTACGACAGTTGTAGGTGCTCCTTGTCGACTGTTTATTGTGAGGCCCATATACAAGTTCAGTGTGCAGTCTCTGAATGTGATCACCAAATGCGCCACTTTTGTATCTTCATCTGTAATATGCTTAGTTGCTCAAATATTCTCAAAAATAAACAAATGCTTCTCTGAGTCCTCCGATCCTTCTCCATAGAACTCTGGTAACCCAATAGGTGGATCTACTCCTGCCATTGTGAATTTTTTTGTAATACCACCTTCGCGCGGTGTAGATACTTGACTACTACTAGCTAAACTTATATTTTTGCTTGAATTTCCATTAGACCCTCATCCTACTAAAATCCTTCTACCACTAATCACTTGTTTTCTAAACGGTTCTTCTTCTGCGTCGGACCTGGAATGGAGAGACTTATTATGCTTCGGACCCTTGACCTATGGTTTTCCTCTCATATGTGGTGCACAATTTTTCCTCAATATGTCGTGTCACACAGAGATCCTCTACCTCCTCCTCATCATTGTCCAATCCCTCTCGCTCGACTACTGCCCTCTTTTTCCTATTGATCTTATATTGGTATGGTCTTCTGATGCGCGTCACTCCTACGCTATCCATTATATCCTTGGTTTGTTCATCATCCATCATAATGGGGTCCATTTCTTTCTTCTTCTAGCCTTCATCCAGAGCCTTCTCCATATATCAGATCTTCCTTAGTGCTTCCCCCACTTCCACCTTACATGCAGAGTGATTTAATTGTCTGACTCCATTTTCATAACTCCTTTATCATGCAATAAAATCTTGATCGAAGAGTAAAGTGATCGGATGTACCTTCCTCTTGGTCCCTTCAAAAACTCCTGCTCTGTAGCAGTGTAAGACTTCGCAGTATCAACTGCAAACTTGGTAATAAACCCCGCAATACTACTTTCTAACCAAAAATCCACTACGTGCGTGAATTTATTATTGACCCTTTCCAACCATGCAATATTCTCAGTAGTCCACTCTACTGGACTTATCTGATTAGTTGGATGAGTATCCTTCAACCTCAATATCCACTCATGTAGCAACTTTGGAAAATAAAAGAAATATTCCTCATGCAAATCAGTAAACACATACCTATGCAAATATTGGCGTCGTGTATATCTGGAGCTTCTATTGTCTTTTTGCGCAAACTCGAGCTATTTTGTCTCCAACCATCTTTCAATCTCCTTCTTAGTTGGATTCTATGGCCTATACATCCCCTTCTACCACTACATTCTCTTCATCAAATCCCCTCCAATCTCGTCTTCTGAGTTCCAACCGGAAACAGAACCATTTGTTGGATGTATGGGTTGAATCGGGTTCTACCTTAGTTCTCCAACAAAAGCCTAGAAATCATCGACCCTTCTGGAGACTAGAAGGCAACACTACACACAAAGTGCACAATGTAGTCTCACCCGAGATGGCTTATAGGTGATTGTATGACCCACATTCTCCAATCGTGGAAGGGATGACGCTCATGGAGATGTTAGACCTATTTATACTTCAATATTCCTCATTTTACCATACTGTCATTCGGATCTACCATTCATTCAACCTTTAAAATTCATTCTGCAGGAAATAACATGTCTAATCTAGTGCACGCTCTAAATTAACCTTAACAGATTCATTCAATTACCCATTCATTCACTATGAATCATAGAAACACATAAAGAACACATTCCACACATTAACACGGTATTTTACTGTGGTTCACCCCCCAATATACGTCCACAAAGATCTATCTTATTTATTATTTATCTTCAATTCTTTGTGTTGTGCGCATTTCATCAAAAGTATGGTGATGGTAAGGTTGACCAGTGTCACACCAAGATCCACAGCTTGCGACCTGACCCTCAAATACAACTCAAAAACAGACTCAATATGAGCTCCACAGTTCTCGACCAAAACACTCAACAAAGACTAGCTCAAAACTTAGAAAAGTTCTCAAAGTCACTTCAAGACCTCTCCCCCCCCTCATCTCTCTAGCTACCTCATACATTATATACTTATATTGTTATCCCCTAGCCTAGGGATAACTAAGGAGATTATGTCTCAAGGCCCACAGGTCCTAGACATGGAGTACCCAGAGCCATATTGACTTAAGCCTGGCCCTGGACGGCCCATCCTTCTTCTTCAGTGCCTCCATCATGTCAGCAGCAGCAGCATCCATCCCATTGGCCTGGTCCTTCAGCAACAGTGGATCTTGCTCCATGAGGTAATGAGTCTGGGTATCATGGTATGTGTCACTCTGATTCTCAAAACATTTGAATATGTGCATTTAATTCTCTTTTGCTTTATGACGTGTGCTTGGACTTTATGCCTTTCCACTTATCCATACATGGGGGGGTGACAGAATTCCCTAGCAAGTTGGTTCCCTTAGGAGTGAGTTTCCACCAGGTGGGTTCATGAAAGGCCATCATCCATTCCTACCATACTTCTCACTTTCCATCATCTTCCCTCTCATCCATCCCCTGCATTGGTTCGGGCATTGGGTTTGCCAAGATTATTAAGGATCGTACCTTGCCTTGTGGGAAGAAGGGGCTAAAGGCCCAGGGGGTAAGAGTAGCTGGAAAAAGATAAAATCTGAAAGAAGAAAACCTTCAGATGCTTCGCCCAGGGATCCCCGAGAAAGCAATAAAAGAATTCTCGATAAGAAAAAGAAGGGACCCATAAAATAAATAAACTCAAGACCTAGTTGGAGGATAGGGGGTCTCATCATGAGTCATTCTATTAGGTCCATGGGCATGTAGCGGTATGACATTTTCATTTAGATGGTCACCGCGCCAGGGTAGTGGCTCTTGGTAGCATGGCCAAGAGAAAGGGGGTCTCATCATGAGCCAACCTTCTCATCTTTGTGAAATGCTTGTGGGTAACATTGTCACCATTGGTCACCACACCAGGGCAGTGTCCCCCATCTATTCTCTTGAAAGAAAAAACAATAAGATAAAAAATGTAAAAAAGGAATTGAATGGGCTTGGAAACACCTGCATCCATGACAAGGTGCATCTCACCCTCTTCATAGGCACCCATAGGTAAGCCATGCATTTCCCTGTCATCACTGCACCCATTGCCCAAACATCCCCATACCACCTCATCCACTTACATGACCTAGATTGGTCTTCACCCAGGCACATCCCACGTCCAATGAGAATTATCCCAATAGGACCTCCTGACATCCTCTCCAAACCTAGCTTGTAGAATAGCATAACATCTTTGAGCACTTGTATGGGAAAGGGGGGTTTTATGCACATGTTTAGATAACTTGATTATTATATGTGATTGGCATTACTATGATCCTTGTGACTTATAAGCCCATGGAGGGCGTACTTGTATTGTTGTAGGGCCACACCCAATGGACAGGTACACATGGGGAGATGATTAGTTCGGACCTCCATAGGGCTAAAATCCCACCAGATTGATGTTGAGACCCCAACCAGGGGCAGAGACAGTTAGAAGCTTGCACCAAAGAGAGAGGAGGACGTTCCACCAGAGACAGCCTGACAGGCCTTGAACCAAGGGGTCTTCCCCTCCCACTATGACGTTGGCCTTGAAAGGCCCATGACGTCACCTATGTGACCCTTTCCGTCACTAGCGTTTGATGGACACTTTGGAGGCAGTTATCTTCCAAGTGGAACGTGTGGCTTGATCCAGAGGCCTTGGGAGGCTTAATGTTTTGCTCTTGGAGGCCAATGTTTCACCAAAGAGGCCTAACATCACCCTAAAAGGGCATGGTGTCACCTATTATGCTTGATTTAGGGTTTAAATTGTCATTTTTATGTAAAAACTGGATATTACATGTAAACTAGCCATGTCAGCCTTTTTGACTTAATTCTGGTCATTGTAACTGTATAAATAAGGGAAAAATCACTCTTATTTTTCATCATCTTTCACGCACACTTAAGTGAGGTCTAAAATTTGCACCCTAATTAGGGTTTCTTAGCTAAAATTTAGTACGCACTTCTTGAAGGAGGCTATTTTTGGTGTGTTTTAGCATTTTTCTTATTGGAAGTCTTCAACTAGGCCTATTGCTAGATGATTCTTGGTGAATGTAAGTAAATTTTCTGCAATTCTTCTTCACTGAATGGTTATGGTTGTATTTATCTTGTATTTATTCTAAGATTATGAAATTGCTAGCTTAAAACCCTAGGAGGCTAAAGCACATGTTATTGTTCTTG
>JASDQU010506048.1:5751-17916 GCA_032191745.1 Picea mariana | reverse complement strand
GCTATAAAAGAATTATGGAAAGCTACAACCATGAATTGAGTGAGAATTGTGGCTGTATTGAATGATAATGGCTATCATTGTGGAAATTCACTTCAATTGATAATTCCCTAAAATCCCAAGAGTGAGATTTTCTAGCCAGCCTGTGTTGGAGCCCTGGAGGGAATTGGGATAGCCTGAGGGACTGCTGAGTAGAGAAGGGGATCCCATTCCTTGGGTTGTGCAGGCTGATGGGGAAGAGGGCTGTGGATTGGCAATTGCTATAGGTGTAATTAATAATTGTGAGCCTAGGAATTGGGTTTTGAGAAGAGAAATTAGAGCCAGCCATAGGAAGAATGCAACCTTGAGGACGGGGGTGGCCTTTGTTGTAGAGAGAACTGGTGCAACAAGAAGCCTATGGTTGGGTGGAATGTCTCTCGTTTGCAGCTAGTTGTTACACAAGTCTAGACACATAAGTGTTTATAAATGTATCTGTGAATTGTGTTGAATTAATATTGAATTGTTATGGTTTATGTCATGGTTGCATTAATTTCCAGTTTGTTCTTTTGACTATTTGTGTTATCTTGCATTTATGATTTATGGCTTCATGAATAATTGAATGGTTACATTTATGTTGTGTAAATCTGTATTTTCATGCTTGCTTATGGAAAAATGGTTAATAACATAACAATGAGTTCGGTTCATTAGTAAATTGGTGCAAATTTGGGTGGTTGAAAGAAGTACCCCATATCCTCAAAGTGCACAGAGGGTATTGGGTATGTTACAAAATGGTATCAGAGCTACTGGTTATAGCATTGGGACTGTATGGGCTAGAATTCAGTTGTATATGAAGAAATTATAGTTCATGTGACAAGTGTTTGATGAAATTTCTCCATGAGAGTAATGGGGAAAATAGTGTTTGATGCTTGCAAGTGGTGAATTGAGTGTTGCAATTACTAGATTGGAAGGATTTTAGAGTATTTGGGTAGCTTATGGAGGCTTAAATAAAGAAATTCTTGAATTTCAATGTTAGCTATATGAAAATTTTGGGAAAATGCAGTTTGTAGACTAAGTGTTTGACAAAATGTTCACAAGAAAAAAAGATTGTATAGAGTCAAAACTTCCAACTTAGAAGCCCAAATTGGGTATGGGTGTAGTCATTGGAAGGTTAATTTAGAGGGGAATAAGTTTGATCCCTCAGACCTTGGAGAAGTGCATAATTGCCAACATTTGAAAGAAAATGCTACATAGCTCGAATTGAGATGTATCTAACAGTTTATTGGTATGCACACTTCTTGCAAAGTCAGAGCTACAATAAGGACAAGTAAAGAACAGAATTGAAGAATATTATTGAAGAGGAGACATGGAAGATATACAAAGATTTGACATCCATGAAGAAGTTGGAGGCCTGAATATCAACGTAGAAGAGATAGAGCCTAACGAGCATAGAAATAGAATGGAGTCATTGGAGTTGGTTGAAACTATAAGGAGTTTGAAGATGGAGGTGCAGAGTTGATAACGAGAGGATGTTGAAAGCTCAAGAGGAGCAATATCAACTGAACACTTAATTACTACATAGCTTAAATCATTTGCAAAAACAAATGAAAAATGGATTAGGCTCAAGGTATGAGGAAGGAGGTAGAGTCCATTCAAGAAGAGGAAACCATGGAAGATCTTGACACTCGAGAAGTGCTACCAGAACTCGAAGACATCATTACTCACCAACACATTCAACGAGGAAGCCATAAGCATTTGAAGAATCACAGAGCAACCCATAAGTGTCTCCATTCAGAGATCAAAGGAGAAGATATGTGCAAAACCAGTTGCAAGGAGCCTAGTTTTTAAAATTGGATCGGGTTGTTATCAAACCGCCAAACCGCCCGTGTTGATAGGTGACCGAATCGACTCGGCCTTCAACCCAACTTAGAGCCCGATTTGGTGTCGAACCGGCCAGATTGAGTCTAGTTCGATATCAAACCTGTCGAACTGGTCGGTTTGAATCCGGTTCGATATCAAACCGGTCGATATCAAACATGAGGTTCCAGCTGGGATGAACAAAGTGAAACTATTATCGCTGATAATGATGGATTTATTAAAAACAGTTAGCCAATTAGCACTATGGAGACCTTGTAGAGCTCATCCTCAATGAGAATGGGCTTATTATCGAGTAAGAAGGAAGAATATGAAATTTCAAGTTTCTTGTAAAACCTGAAAATGAAATTTTAAACGGCTTATGTACTTTCAAATATTCTCCTCAAATGAGTTGGTATGGCAATTGTCTACTTTGAACATGAGGAACAAAAGAATATTCAAGTCCAAGAACATCAATTTTCCATGTTGGCGACCACTGGAACCAAAGTCAATAGTTAATCATCATAAAAACATAAAAAAATTGCAGCAACAAGAACCATTACAAATGTAGGGGGCTTGTCATCTTTATCATTGTTAGATGGCCCTTCCTAGCCTTTGGTTGGCTGTTCGGGCTTGGGAACAGTGAATTCCCAACCACCATTATTTTGCTGTTGTTCTTCCAGAGGCTCATCTGCTTCATAAATTGCAAGGGCCAACATAGGAAACTTGTCATTCAGTGGCCAGTGAAGGGGGCTACCTGGGCATTATGGACTGTAGAGGCCATTTAGAGCTTTACTGAATATGGATTTTGTTGCTGATATGTATTGCACTCGGTGCCACTTTGATATATACAACCTTACATGGTATATAGATGAGCAAACTTTGCATATTTTGTCTTTAATGGTTTGGAATCATGGTTTGAAAGCTTTAAGATGATTTTTTTCATTAAAATTTAATTATTTAATTTATTTTTCTATTGAACCGAGTTGTTGAAATCAAACCGGTCCGAGTCGATCCGGTTCCGGTTTGATGTCCGAGTTGATAGGTGACCGGTTTGATGTCCGGTTTCGGTTTTAAAAACTATGGCAAGGAGAGCTTAGAAAGATCAAGCCCCTAACTTTTGATGGTGAAAACAAGATGGGAGAAAATGTTGAAGCTTGGTTGCTGGGAATAAAGAAGTACTTTCAGTTGCATAACTACCCATCCAATCTAGAAGCCATAGTTGCTATATATAATCTACGGGGGAAGGCTTCTATTTGGTGGGATCAACTGATGCAAGTTAAGCACATTGATGAGAGGAGAATTTCTTGGAAACAGTTCAAGAAGTATTTCTAGCAGTAGTGTCTTTCTAAGCATTACTATGACAAGAAGATGTAGGAATTTTTCAAACTCAAGTTGGAAAATATGACTATGGAAGACTATGAAAGACATTTTGGATCTGCTGAGGTATGTTAGCTATATTAAAGATGAGAAGGCAAAGATACATCAATTCCTAAGTGGGTTGTCAGCATTCTACAAAGATAAAATTAAGTTTGATGAACCTTAAGACTCTTGAAGAGACAATCAGGAAGGCCAAATTCTTGTATTATAACATACCCAACCACCTCTGTACTTGTTGGGATGGTGGGGTACTCGAAAATTTTCTCCAATTTCCACAAATTCACCATACCATTAAACTCTGATACCATATAACTGTTCTGCCTTGTCATATGATGAAATTATACATGGAAAATGACATGCAGACTCATACCATTCATGTAAACATACATAAATATAAAATGAAGAACTATTCTTTAAGCATACAACAATTAAACTCATTTTTACACATCATAAACAACATAAAAGCATATATAACAAAACACTTATCTTTAATAATGAATTACACCAATTGGCTGTGTTATCCCCCATCTTAGGGATAACTAAGGAGATCATGTCTCGAGGCCCACAGGTACTAGACATGGAGTGCCGAGAGCCAGATGACTTGAACATGGCCTTGGAGGGCCCATCTTTTCTTCAGTACAACCCATATATCAACAACAACAACATCCATCCCACTAGCCTGGTCTTGAAGTAGCAGTGAGTCTTGCTCCATGAGGTAATGAGTCCGGTATCATGGTATGTGTCACTCTGATTATTGAAGCACTTAAGTATGTTGCATTAAATTCTCCTTCATTTCATAACGTTTGCTTGGAAATTATGCTCTTTAACTTGTTCATACCTGGGAAGGTGACATAATTCCCTAGTAAGCTGATTCCCCTTTAGGATGAGTTGCCGCTGGCTAGGTCTATGAAAGATCATCGTCCATTCCCTCCATACTTACCACTTTCCATTGTTATTCCTCTCATCTTTCCCCACCTTGGTTCGGGTATTGGGGTTTGCCACGCTAGGAAGGGTTGTACCTAGCCTTGTGGGAAGAAGGGGCTAAAGGCCCAGAGGGTAAAATTAGCTGGCAAGAGTTAAAATCCAAAATGAAACCTTTGAGATGCTTCGCCCAGGGATTCCCGAGAATGCAATAAAAATATTCTCAGTAAGAAAATGGGACACATAAGATAAATCAAAACTCAAGGTACTAGTTGGTGGATGGGAGGTCTCATCATGAGCCGACCTATTAGGTCCATGGGTATGTAGCAGTATGACACTGCCATCTATCTGGTCACCAAGCCAGGGTAGTGGCTCTTGGTGGCATAGCCAAGAGAAAGGGGGTCTCATCACGAGCTAACCTTCTCATTTTCGTGAAATGCTTGTGGGTAACGCTGTCACCTTTGGTCACCACGCCAAGACAATGTCCTCCAACTTTTCCCTTGAAAAGAAAAAAGACCAAAATCAATAAGACTAAGAATAAAAGGCATTGAATGGGCTAGGAAACAATGGCATCTATGATAAGGTGCAACTCACCCTCTACAGAGGCACCCACAGGAAATACCTACATTTCCCTGTTATCACTACACCCTCTGCCCAAAAATTTCCCCTATGCCACTTCACACACACTTACATGACCTAGATTGGTTCTCACCTGGGAAACACCCCAAACTTAAGGAGGATTAGCCCAATAGGACATCTTGAGACCTTCTCCAAACCTGAATTGTTAAATTGCATAATGTCTTTGAGCATTTGTCTGGGTAAAAGGGGGTTTGATGCACATGTTTGGGTAATTTGATTATTAGATGTGATTGACATTGCTATGATCCCTGTGACTTATGAGCCCCCAGAGGGCGTACTTGTTGTTTCTACAGGACTTTGCCCGGTGGACAGGTACATATGGGGGAATGATTAGGTCGGAGTTCCATGGGTCTGAAATCCCAACAGATGGATGTTGTGACCCCACCAAGGGGAAAGAGAAACCAGAGGCTTGCACCAAGAAGAAAAGAAGGACATTGCACCAGGGACACTCCGACAGACCTAGACCCAGGGGGTTTTTCCTTTCCACTTGGACGTTGACCCTTGAGAGCACATGACATCATCATTTTGACCTTGACGTCATCCAGAGTTAGGGTTTGCATTCATGATGAGCAGTTGTGTGCTAGTTGGCCCGTGTGGCAACTTTCAGGTCCTTTGGAGGCCAAACGTTTTGCGCTTGAGGCCTAGCGTTCCACCTTAGGGGCCTAACGTCACCCTAGAAGGGCATGATGTCACCCTTGAAGATGAAATTAGGGTTTAATTAATGACATTTTTGAAAAAATTGGATTTTAAATGTAATTTGGCCATGTCAGCCTTTTTATGACCTAACTGTAATTAAAGGTCATTGATATTGTATAAATAAGAGAGAAAACTCATTTTTATCATCATCTCTCATCACACAAGTGTGTGGTCGGAAATTCGACCCTCTTTAAGGGTTATTGGCTGAAACTAAGTGGTGTGCAACTTCTTGGAGAGGCAATTTTGGTGTATCTTGGTTATTTTCATGGTGGAAAATCTTCAACTAGGGTTTGAGCTTGATTATTCTTGGTAAAGTAAGTAGAAAATATGCATTTCTTTATTGTGAATGAATGCTTATGGTGAATTTTACTTGTTTCATGTCAAATATTATGAAATTGCTTGCTTGAAACCCTAGAAGAAAGACATAAGTTATTATCTTTTTCTCTATAATTTTTCACTTGTTTAAATTTCTCAAAGAGCACCTTATCTAGAAGTAGATACTAGAGCCCTACCATTGTAGCACTCTAGTAACCCTACTCACATTGCCTATTGCATATTTTGTTTCAAATTGTCTAAGGAAAGAGAAATCGCTAGGGCCTAAGTTTCCTTACTTTCTAGGAAATCTCTGTCTAGGACTTGAATGTTCGAGGCCTTGGGTTACCGACACCTCCCTCATCTTCTCCATCTCCTTTTGACTAAGTATTATCATTACTATTTCCTCTAAAGAGTTGT
Organism: Picea mariana; assembly: GCA_032191745.1. Lineage (NCBI taxonomy): Eukaryota > Viridiplantae > Streptophyta > Pinopsida > Pinales > Pinaceae > Picea > Picea mariana. Next base: position 11,721 of record JASDQU010506048.1, on the reverse strand, counting down.
TGCTGCTATCATTGACTCCATTATCCTAGAAAGGCACTAGTCTATTTACTACTAATGATTGATTGATCAAACAACTTTCAAACTATCTTCTTTGGAACATTCACTAACTCCTACTAACCTTAGATTAGCCTAAATTCACTAACCAACTTACTGCTGTTGCAAAAGATTGCTACAACCATCTAACAACAACAAACTGACCTCAAAAGTGACATATATTGCTAGCTAGACATTGCTAAATCTGCTTGTGACTATCTAATATCAATCTGTCTAGTCAAAGCTACCTTTTCTAGTCTTTTCTCAAGCATTTTGAAGCATAGTTATTGTGGCTGTTACAAATTTATCATTGCTGTTGTAAACTATTGTACTGCTGCAATTTTATATCAGCTAGTATATTTTTTAAGAGTTCATTGTCTTATGAAGCATTAACATCATTTTGGTACTTGGAAAGTGCCCTTTTTCTATCTTGTTGTCTTGTTATGGGCAGGTGCACAGTATTATTCATTTGCTTTATCTCTATAAGACATAAAAGAACTCTATGAAATTGAGTGACCTGTGAGAGGGGGGGGGGGACTTTCTTATACTTAAGCTTTAGCCTTCTCAAACCGTCAGGTCACTAGGGACGTCTCCCCTGGGGTAAATTGATATACTTCTAAATAGAAAGGGGTTTCCTATTGAGGTGACAGTGTTAGGTCACTCCYTGTTTCACCAATCTTACTTTCACTTGTCTTGGCTTTTGGGCAAATACAGATTGTGCGATAACAGGCTGCTAACGTGAGACATTTCTCTTAGTCATAGGCACTGTTGTACCAGGTCTTTCTCCCAGTCGTAGGCACTATTGCACTAGGTCTTTCTATAGCAGGCCACCCTCGAGCTAGGGCTATGAATCCACAAGGACTAACAAGTTCTCTCTCTCAACCCAATTCCTACTAATTTCTCAGCATATTCACTCATGCAAACATTCCAATCACCATCTCTCTTTCCTCCTTTAGTTTGCACAACCTAGAGAGTGAACCACTTCTTTGCAATGCAGTCTCTCAGGTTATCACACCCCTTTTCGGGCTTCAACACAGAATGGCCAGGAAAATCTCAATGCTAGGATCTACAGGGATTCTCAATGTCAACTTTCACAATGGAATTACAATTCATCCCCCATTATAGGCTTGGCTCCATTACCCTTGCAGTTCCCTCCCTGGTAGAGTGATAGTAGAATGATGTTAAGAATGATGGTCATACTCCCCAAACACAAGGTTTAAGTATGCATGCTTTGAACTTGCCACTTGGGTCTCAAAGAACCACTCTTGAGACCTTTTTCTAAACTTAGGTTAAAATGCTCATGTGACTCTTATTTTGGAATATAATGTTATATTTGGCATTAAGCCCCCTTTTTAGGCTTCCTAGCCCCCTCTTGTTCCTCTCTCGTGGAGTCATAGCCCCCCATTGTTTTAGTCCCCCTCATCTCATAGTCAACAATGTATTTTATTTATTAATAACGTTGAATTTACATCATTTACATACCTTGGCCCTCGACTATACTGCTTGCCTCACAACTTAATTCACATATTTACTTTACATTACATTCCGAGGATCAAAATTGGGGTGTTACAACACCCCCCCCCCCTTATTTTTATAGTATCCCTAGTGCACATCACACTATAGATCTTCATATATTTACAATTTTTACATCAACAATTCAAAATAGATGCGTGTATGCTTCCCGCATTGCATCTTCGAGTTCCCATGTCGTGTCCTCAGGGTTGTAGTAGGTCTACTAGACTTTTACCTGTCTAATGGCTTTGTTTCATTGCACCTTGACTTTCTGGTCTAAGATACACACTGGTTCTACTTGAAAGTCCCTGTTTGGCTCCACCTGAATCATAGTCCAATCAATGACATGGTTAGGATCACGCACATACTTTTTCAATAAAGATACATAAAATACATTATTCACATGCATGGATGTGGGCAATGCAAGCATATGTGCAACTGGCCCTATTCTATCCAGTATTTCGAATGGTCCACAATATCTGGCTGCCAACTTGGTGTAGCTTCCCAACTTTAGTGAATTTCTCTTTGGTTTTACTTTCTAAAAAGCATGTTCTCCCACTTGGAATTCTCTGGCTTCTCTACCCTTGTTTGCATTGCTTTTCTACATGCCCTGGGTTGCCCTCAAAATTTGTTTGATTTTAATTATTTGCTCTTCCAKCTCCTTGAGCATCTCAGGYCCAAGCACTACTTTATTTGCTGGATTGTCCCAACTTATTGGAGTATTACACTTTCTGCCATACGATGCTTCAAATGGGTTCATTTTCAATGATGCTTGATACCCATTGTTGTATGCAAATTMCACTAAATGTAAATAATCTTCCCATTTGGATGGCTTCTCTATCACATACATTCTTAACATGTCTTCAATTACTTGGTTGACCCTCTATGTTTTCCGATCTGACTCTGGGTGATATCCTGTGTTAAAATTCAGATTTGTTCTAGATATTTTAAATAACCCTTTCCAAAAATTTGATGTGAACTTGGGATCTCTGTCAGATACAATTGCCTTAGGCACACTGTGTAGCGTGTCAATTTCTTTCATGTAAATTTCTGTAATGTTGACTGCCTTATGTTTCATCTTCACTGGGTTAAAATGGGTAGCCTTTGTGAGCTTATCGACCAGTACCATGATGGAATCATGTTGCCTCACTGTTCTAGGCAGCTTGGTAATAAAATCTATTGAAACAACTTTCTATCTCCAGTTAGGAATGGGCAATCGCTGTAGCAATCCAGCTAGATGTCTAAGCTCAACCTTTACCTTTTGACACTCCATTCATCTGGCTATATACTCAGCTACATTTTTCTTCATGCCTGGCAAAAAATATTGGCTCCTTATGGATGCAATTGTCTCTTGATATCTTAGGTTTCAACATAAGGAACATTATGCATTTCTTTTAACATGAAATTTCTTAATTTCTGAAAATTAGGAACATAAAATTTGTTCCTATACAAGAGGATCCCATCCTCTTTCAATTGATAATCTTTAAATTTCTACTGTAAATTACCTTGTTGTATGCTTTCCTTAATTTGTAAATAAAGCTGGTCTGATTTTACAACCTCTAAAATTCTGATTTTTAAATCTATCCTGTACATGCTTATATGGCTGTAGCATGTATCTCATGCACCCTCCTGCTAAGTGCATCAACCACTTTGTTCTCTTTACCTTTAATATGCTTTATATCAAAGTCATATTCGTTGGTAAATTCCAACCATCTAACTTGTTTGACATTTGATGATGGCTGTTCAAACAAATATTTTAGACCACTATGGTCTATACTCAGCTCAAACTTTTTTTCCATGAGATAATGACTCCACATCTTTAAAGCATGAACTATGACTGCCAACTCTAACTTATGTGTGGCATAGTTCCTCTCATGCTCTTTCAACTTCCTTGATTCATAACATACCACATGCCCATTTTGTGCAAGGACTCCACCAAGCCCTTCCTTGCATGAATCTGTGCACAAAACAAAGTTCTCATTTGGATCAACAACTTTTAAAATTGGTGCACTTATAAGTAATTCCGTCAAGAGCTGAAAACTTTCTTCACACTTGGAGGTCCATTCAAATTTTATCCCCTTCTTTTGCAAATAAGTGATTAGGTGTGCAATCTTTGAAAATCCTCCAATAAATCTTTTGCAATAACCTGGAAGTCCCATGAAGGACCTGACCTCCATAACATTCCTTGGTGCTGGCCATTCTTTGATTGCCTTAATCTTTTCCAGATCCATTACTATGCCTTCCTCTAAAATGATATGGCCCAAATAATGGATCTGCTTATGATAAAATGAACATTTGCTCAACTTGGCATATAGCTAATGCTTCCTTAATACCTGTAGCACCATCCGAAAGTGTTGGTAATGCTCTTCCTATGACTTAGAATAGATAAGTATGTCATCCAAGAAGATTGTCAAACTTATCCAAGTAGTTTCTAAAAATACCATTCATCAAACACATAAAGACAGCTGGTGCATTTGTCAATCCAAATGGCACTGCTACAAATTCATAATGCCCATATCTAGTTCTAAAAGCTATCTTGCTAATAACCTCATCCTTGATTCTCACCTGATGGTACCTTGATTTCAAATCTATCTTGGAAAATACCTTTGCTCCTTTTAGTTGGTCAAAGAGATCATCGATCTTGGGAAGAGGGTATTTATTCTTTACTATGGATTTATTTAGTTGCCTAAAATCAATGCACAGTCTCAAGGTCCCATCCTTCTTCACAAAGAGAACCGGTGCACCTCAAGGTGAGGCACTTGGGCGTATATACCCCTTCTTCAAGAGTTTATCAAGCTGCATTTATAATTCTTTCAACTCTGGTGTGCTCATTTTGTAAGGAGTCTTGGGTACTGGGGAAGCTCTAGACATTAAATCAATCGAGAAGTCTATGTCTCTCTTAGGTGGAAAACTTGGAATCTCCCCAATACATCCTCAAGTTCTTGTAGCACTACAAAATCCTCAATATTTGGACTCTTATTCTTGGTTGGCTCTTCCACATGAGTTGCAAATGTCTTATTATGGCAATCTAGGACAACAAGATGCTTGTCCAACCAATCCATTCCAATTATGATATCATAAGATCCCAATGGAATGATATTTAGATCAACAATTGTATTGAGTCCATTCAGATTTGTTGGACAACTTTTGACAACCTCATTGATCCTTCTTTTGGTTCCAATGACTAGTTGAACCAAACACGATCTTTCAAGATTACTCTTTTTCAAATGAAATCTATCCACTACTTTAGGTTCAATGTAGCTATGGCTTGCTCCTAAATTAATTAAAATAGCAACAGGTTAAGTGGTATTCTTACCTTCCACCTCAATTGTGTGGGATTGATGTTTTTCCTGTCGATCTTCTAGGGCTGCATATATCCTTGGAATATTTCTGCCCACATCTTTAATTACAATGGCTTCCTGAAGGTTGTGAACAATCATCATTTTGTCTTCTTTATGAGGGAAATCTCTATACAAATTCTCTCCTTTACATCCCCAACATTTGATTGGTGGTCTTGGTCTTTTGCTAGAAGATTTTGCAATCTTTGACTCACTCTAAGCTGCCTGGCTTTGCTGATATACATTAGGATAGCTCCTAAAAGATGGAGGAGGTTTAAAGCCTCTCATCGTATGTTCGACTTTTTCCTTCTTATCCTTCCAAGACTTATGGAATATTGCTCTATTTTTACTCTGCTCATATAGGTACTTAGCCTTCTTATGGTCTCTTCCAAAGTCTTTGGTTCATCAAATTGGATTTTCTCGTTGTAGAATGATGGAATTCCACTCAAGAATCTCTGTATTTTTACTTTCTCATCTTTGATAAAAACCACATATCTTAACAACTCCAAGAATTTTCTCTCATACTCATCCATAGTCATATTTCCTAGCTTGAGTTCAAAGAACTCTTGCATCTTTTTGTCATAGTAATGCTCGGAAAGATAATGTTGCTGGAAATATTTCTTGAACTACTTCCAAGTGATCTTCTTTTCATTGATGTGATTCACCTGCTTCAACTGATCCCACCACATAGAAGTCTTTCCTTGCAAATGATATATGCCAATCCTAGCTTCCAAATTGGAGGAATATTTATGTAACTGAAAATACTTTTTTATTCCAAGCAACCAAGCTTCAACCTCTTCTCCTTTCTTATTTTCTCCATCAAAAATTGGTGCCTTGAGCTTCTTGAGCTCTCCTTGCAAGTTGTCCAATTCATGCCTTCTCCTTTGATGCCTGATAGGAGATACTTCTGGGCTACTCTGTGATTCTTCAGATAAACATGCCTTTCTTGCTGAATAAACAAATGATTAATGTATTCTCTGAGTCCTACTAACACTCCTCAAATGCTTGGATCCTCTGTGTTTCTCCCTTCTTGCATGAGGTCTGCCTCTCTCCTCATGTCTTGACCTTGATCCAACTTTGACTTGCT